>JBCEWC010004101.1:0-28222 GCA_038996855.1 Solanum aculeatissimum | reverse complement strand
TTCTCTATTTTTTTTGTTTGTGATTGTGTGTTAGTTAATCCACGATATTGTTGCAACAATTGGTATCAGAGCTTTATTGGGATTTCTAGACATAATCAAGGGGTAAAATGTCTTCATCATCTTCTACAAAGTATGAAATAGAAAAATTCAATGGAGGGGGGGGGGGGGGTCTAATTTTAGTCTATGGAAGATTAGAATGAGATCATCATTGGTGTTACAAGAATTATGGAACGCAATTGAGGAGGATTTTCCAAAAGAGTTGAAAGAATCAGAACAATCAGAATTAAAGGAGAGGGTTTTGAGTGCGATATTCATGAGCATTACAGATAGCGTTCTTCGAGAAATTACTGAAGAGAAATCTGTAGCAACAACATGGAAGAAGTTAGAAGATCTGTATTCTAAGAAATCGTTGACAAACCGTCTCTACTTGAAAAAGAGGTTATACAATCTGTGTATGGATGAAGGTACACTGGTCAAAACTTATCTTGATGAGTTTAATGCAATTATAATGGACTTGAAGAATGTAGATATCAAAATCAAAAGTGAGGATCAGGCCTTAATTGTGTTATGTTTTTTACCACCGTCTTACGATACTTTTGTAGATACCTTGCTATATGGGAAAGACAGTATCTCACTTGATGATGTTAGTAATGCACTAAAATCTAAAGAGTTGAAGAAGAGCTTTCCGGACAGTAGAATTGAGGGTGAAGGTCTTGTGAGTAGGGCAAGAACATAACAAAAGGACTTTAATAGAAAAAGGTCTAACACCAGATCAAAGTCTAGAGCAAGAAAGCAAAACTGCTATGAGTGCGGGGAAAAGAGTCATTACAAAGGAGATTGTCCTAAACTGAAGAAGGAGAAAGGAAATAAAAAAATTGATTAATTAGCAAACATTGTCGATACTGGTACTAATTCTGATGAAAGTAACTATGTAGAAGAAGTTTGTGCTATGAGTTCGAATCATACACACATTCTTGGGTTCTTGATTCTGGTGCAACTTTTCACATGAGTCAACACAAAAATTTATTTGCAACTTACAAACAGACGACAGGAACTGTCTACCTAGTGATGACAATTCATTAAAGGTAGAGGTGATTGGTAACATCAAATTGAGAATGTTCCATGACATTGTCAGAAATATTGAGCGTTGGTATGTTCCTCGAATGAAGAGAAATTTAATTTCACTTTTGACTTTGGATGATCAAGGGTATAAGTTCCACTCAGAGAACGGAACACTTAAAGTGTGTAAAGGCTACATAGTACTTATGAAAGACAAGCTTCATTCTAGACTGCATTATCTACAAGTAAGTGTAGTTAAATGGGAAACGTTCGTAGCTTCTGAAAAGAGTGACCTGAATTAGTCTCAATTGTGGCACTTGCGACTTGGTCATATGAGTGATAAAAAATTATCTTTGTTGAACAAATAAAATTTATTGGATGGTTACAAAAATCAAACTTTGAATTTTTATGAGCATTGTGTGTTTGGTAAGCAAACAAGGGTAAAGTTCAGCATGAAGGAAACACACAAGACCAAAGACAAGTTAGATTATATACATTCAGACTTGTGGGTCCAAATAGAATTCCCTCCAAAAGTGGTGTCAGGTATTTTATGACTTTGATTGATGATTACTCAAGAATGGTATGGGTGTATTTTCTAAAAACAAAACATGATGCATTTTCAATATTTGTTAAATGAAAGACGATGGTTGAGAGGCAAATCGAAAGAAAAGTTAAGCGTCTACGAACTGACAATGGGTTGGAATTTTGCAACTTAGAGTTCAATGACTTCTGCAATAGAAAGGACAAAGTGAGACACCACACCTGTGTTGGAACACCACAACAAAATGGTGTTGCAGAACGTATGAACAGGACACTTTGTGATAGGGTACAAAGTATGCTTTCACACTCATGTGTTAGTAAAGTTTTTTGGGCTAAAACAATCAATACAACTTGTTATTTGATCAATAGATCTCCATCCACAACTATTGAGTTCAAAATGCCTTTTGAAGTTTGATCCAGTTCGCCTGCTGATTATTCTAATTTAAGGGTATTTGGTTGTCCTGCTTATGTTCATGTGAAGGATGGAAAACTTGAACCGAGGGCAAAAAAGTGCATATTTCTAGGGTATGCAACTGAAGTGAAAGATTATAGGTTGTGGTGCACGTATCAAAAGCCACCAGGATTAATTATTAGCAGGATGTGACATTCAATGAATTTGCCTCACTGGACAGTCAGAAGGAAAAGGCAATAGCAGAAATAGATCACGGTGTTAGTGACCGCATAGAGCTAGAAGTTGAATCTTCACTAGCTCAACCCAATAGTTCAGAAGTGGAGGAGGTGCAAGACATTAACCAAGATGATAATGGTGATACACCTATACAACAACAATCATATAACATTGCAACAGGTAGGAAAAAGAGAGTAATCAACCCACCAAAAAGATTTGCTAATGTGGTTGATGAAAATTTTTTTGGATATGCAAATTTTATAGAATTTGCTTTATCAGTTGCAAAAATTATTGACGTGCTTGAACCTAATAGATATAAAGAAGATATTTTTAGTTCAAAAGTAAATCAATGGATTGGTGCTATGAATGAAGAGATTGAGTCTCTGCAAAAGAATCAAACATGGAAGCTTGTTTCATTGCCTAAGAAAAAAAAGGTGATAGATTGCAAATGAATTTTCAAAATAAAGGAAGGTAATTCAAGGGTTGAAGCACCAAGATACAAGGAAATATTGGTAGCTAAAGGTTTTACACAAAGAGAGGGAATAAATTATAATGAAGTGTTCTCTCCGGTGGTAAAACATAGCTCTATCAGAGTCTTACTAGCTTTGGTAGCTCTTCACAACTTAGAGTTGGAATAGTTAGATGTGAAAACTACATTCTTACATGGGGAGTTGGAAGAATAAATTTATATGAAGAAACCTAAGGGATTTATCACTCCAAGTAAAGAAAATCATGTTTGTTTGCTTAAGAAATCTCTATATGGGTTGAAACAATCGCCTAGGGAATGGTATAAAAAGTTTGACACATTTATGATTCAAAATGCCTTTTCTCGAAGTGCATAAGATAGTTGTGTGTATTACAAGAAGCTTAGAGATGATTCTTTTGTGTATTTGTTATTGTACGTGGATGACATACTTATTGCTGCTAAAAGTATGTCACAAATTGAACGATTGAAGCAACAACTAGGTGAGAAGTTTGAGATGAAAGATTTGGGCGCTGCAAAAAAGATATTGGGGATGGAAATAACTCAAGATAGAAGAGTTGGGAAACTGAAGTTATCTCAACAGTCCTGAGAAGGTTCTTAAGAGATTTAATATGACAGGTGCTAAGCCTGTTTCCATTCCTCTGGATTCCCATTTCAAGTTGTCTGCAGACATGTCACCAAAGACAGAGGAGAAGATGGAACAAATGTCTAGTGTTCCATATTCGAGTGTAGTTGGTAGCATTATGCATGCTATGATTTGCACCCGTCTTGACATTTTACATGTTGTTAGTGTTGTGAGTAGATACATGTCATGTCCTAGTAAAGAACATTGACAGGCAATGAAGTGAATTTTGAGATGCTTGAAGGGTACTACAAATGTGGACTTGACTTTTTTCAAAGACAAGCTAAGTGAATCAGTAATAGGTTATGTGAATTCCGACTATGCAGGGTACTTGGATAAAAGAAGATTTGTGATAGCTAATGTCTTTACGCTTTCTGGTAGTGCCATTAGTTGGAAGGCAACTTTGCAATCTGTTGTTGCTTTGTCCACCATGGAGGCTGAGTATATGGCAATTACAAAAGCAGTGAAAGAGGCTATATGGATACAAGACTTGGTATGTGATCTTGGACTAGTTCAACAAAAGACTTTACTATTTTGTGACAGTTAGAGTACCATTCATCTTACCAAGCATCAAATGTTTCATGAGCAGACAAAGCATATCGAAGTCAGACATCATATTATTCGAGATATTATATCTAAAGGATTTGTTGATGTGAAAAAAGTGTCTACACATGATAATCCAGCAGATATGATGACCAAGACATTCCCGACCAATAAGTTTAGATATTGTCTAGACTTGATTGGTGTATGTAGTACTCACTAAGCCCTTTGAAGGGCTAAGAACAAGGCAGAGAGACATTAATTTAATTGATGAAGGAAATTCAAGCCAAGGAGAAGATTTGTTAATTATTTATTAATTATGTCTTGAATTTTTCCCTTGTATATTTTAGGAAACTCACAATCCCTTGTTTTGTAGGAAATTCTTGTCCTAATTAATTTGGGAAAGGAATATATTGTCCTTTTTGGACTAGGAAAATCTCTCTTATAGGTTTGAGATTAATTGGGATCTATATATAGGGTATTTAGTTGAGGACTCTAAAATATTGTAAACTTCTTCTTTTCTTTCATAGTGGAAAACTCTCTCTGTCATTGCTAGGAGGAGTAGGTGTAACCGAACCTCGTTAAATCCTTATGTTATTTTTCTTTTCTATTTTCTTTGTTTGTGATTATGTGTTAGTTAATCCACGATATTTTCACAACAATTAACCTTTTACAATAGATGACCTACCTGTTGCAATAACTTCAACAACTATGAGGTGAAGGGGAGGATAATTATTGCGGCAAAGAAGGTGTTGGTGATAACAATGAACATGGAGACGATGGTTGTTATGGTGGTAACAATGTAGGAGAAGGAAGTGGCAACGGAGGTGGTGGAGGAGAAGAAGAGGAAATGGTGATGGTGCAAGAGGAGGAAGTGGTGGTGATGGAGGAAGAAGAGGAAAAAGTTGATGATGGTGGAGGTGGTGACGACGACAAAAGAAAAGGAAATGGTGACGACAGAAGAATAGGGTAGGAAAAGGGAGGGGTGGGATGGGAAGGATAGGACTTTTGTATAAATAAAAAAGGAAAAATATATAAATTTCCCTCTAAATTTCGCAACAAAATTTACTTTAATACTTTAACTTTACGGGCGTTTATTTACCCCCTAATCTTAAATAAAGTGAATAAATATCACCCTAAAATATAATCTCAGTCTCATAAGTGGCAAGTGCATTACACACACGCCACGTCATTGACACATTAGTACCATGTCATTGCCACATCTGAGCCATGCCAAAAATTATTTAAATTTTATAATTTTTTTCTTCACCTCACTCTTTTTTCATGGAAGCACTACAAATATGGATGGTTGGTTCATACTCAAAAGAATGCTAATAAAAAATTTGAAAGAGAAGATGTGCATTGGTTCATATTGAAATTGGATCCATTAAGCACACACTCGCTCAATGTTTACTTCTTCTTTCTGAATCTCTTTTCAATATTTACCTCAAAACTCTCAGTTTCATAAAAAAAAATGACACTAGTTAATTTATGAAATCATAAAATATGTTAAATGTGATGATTATTTTGTTTTGAAAAAAAAATACAATTTTAATAGAGTAAAGTTTGATTATTTTACAAAATTTCTATGAATAATTTTATTCTCTTGGATTTATTTAGACCAAAAAAAAAAATGAAGAAGAAGATGATGAGATACAGGGAAAAAAATTCAGTTGACAAAAAGAGGGGAAGAAGATGAGCAGATCTGATCAATCTCTTAATCTTAAAAAATATATGGACAAGTAACTTTAAATCAAGTTGATTTCTCTGTTGATTAATTTGAAAATGAAAATTCATTGAAAAAAAATTAAAGGAAATTAAAGGTGGGTTGGGTTTGAAGATTTAAAGAGGGAGAAAGGGGTGCGGTACACAATTCTAAAGAGGGAAATGGGATGTGGTTTGCAGAGGAAAGGGGATGGGGGATTTGGAGAAGATGAAGGAGGTGGGGGTAGGATATTTCTTTTTTTAAATTTTTTTTAATGGTATAATCTATATATATTAGTGGGACCACTTCTATTTTTTTTAAAAATATGCCCTTTAAATTTTTTTTTATGTCACGTCAGCAGTAGAGGTGATATTTATATCACTCCAAATAAGATTAGGGGGGTAAATAAATGACCGTAAAGTTAAAGTATTAAAGTAAGTTTTGCTGCCAAGTTTAGGAGAAATTTATATCTTTTCTCTATAAAAAAATTTGAGGATTTTAAAATTAGTGTCATTAGCATTAATCTTAAAATTGTTAAATTTTCTGAATAATTAAGATTTATGTCACTTTTTTTTTTAATTTTGAAACTCTTTTGTCACCCTTAATTAAAATTTCCTCATACCAAATTCTAGACAAAATAAGAAACAATTTTATTAAATAAACTTGATTGAAGTTTCTAATACAAGATAATTACATTTATTTTTTTCCATTTTAGATGATATTATTGTAAATTATATATGTACATTTTTTTTCGTAATCTGATGCTTAAAGCATTTTGAAAAGATTGATCATGCACAAAATATTTTTTAGTACTAACAAAAATGCTTCCAAACACCACAACTCATCTGTTGATCTTCAACATAAGTTTAGACCTTCACTTAATCTCACCCAAGGTTCATCCCGATCATGATTACTTAAGTTTAGATTCGTAGTGATAATTACATTATGAAACTTATTTTATAGACTAATAAAAAATAAAGAAAAATTAATGTCTCTTTATTTTTAGTTGCTATGTTCTAAATAATGTGGACTGGGATAAAACTTAAAAGAGAAAATTACCTAACTATCTCATATTTAGAAAATATGGACGTAAGAATTCATTTAGCCTATTCCTTCTTGTTTTGACTAAATAATTTGAGAATATTTTTGTTAGTAAATTGTGAATATTTTCAAAAAGTGTTCTCAAATATCAAATTCCGAAGAAAGATGTGCAAATAAGCAGTGGCCTATTTATCAATGACGAACAAAATTAGTTAAACATTTGCTACTACTCATACACTAGGGTTTGTTATAGTTAATAAGCTGTGATCATCATATAAAAGCTCAATATTGTTTAACATAGATAAAAGAGTGTACTTTATGATGTGTAACACTAATTCTAAGAATATAATGGTAAACCCTTTTGAATCCTTGCTGCAATGAGAATGAGAATCATAGACATTCACCTGATTTTAAATATCAAGCAAAAAATCACAAACACCAGTAAAGCACAAAGGATATAGTAGCAGTGTTACATCTCATAGACGAAGAGAAAAGGCAAATATTTACAAGTATAGTTTTTCTGACACCTTGGAGAGTTCATACATTCAATCCCATTTGTATAGAAGGGAGGATGGGTATGTGTGTGGGTGAATGGTAGGGACATTGGTTTCATTAAGCTGCTTCAGCAAATCCAACTCTGAGTTTGCCATAATCAAAGACTGTGTGATATCGACCCATGAAAATATCACCCAAGATCCTGTAACCATAGAGTACAGCATTAAAAGGATCGTTGGATATTTATAAGCTCCAAAAGAGAAAACATATGAAGATAAATTTACCAGAGAGGTCCACGGGGAGGAGGAATATCCAAGCCAGTGAAACCACTAATACATTGTGCTGCATCACCCTCGCCAACCTTGAGTATGTACTGATAGCAGGAAAAGAATCCAAAATCAGTACATGAATTCATATTTAAGACAGCAAGTTAAAAAAAACACAACCACATCAACTTGCAACTTTACACATTTAATGTTGGAAAATATTCATTGAAAGGATAGGGAAGATTCGGGAGAGGTGGTCTGGTAAAGAAAAGTTGCATATGGTCAAAGTGATTTTGTGTGATACCGAACAACTTTTTTTGTTAGATATGCTCTTATCCTGAACAATTCATGAAAGTTCAGCCTCTATATTTATTAAACCATACAACAAACAACTTTAGAAGAAAATCGAATATGATGAAGTGATTTGGTGCACTTCATGAGTTTCTTAGATATCTAAGTTGGAAAATGCACTTCATGAGTTTCTTAGATATCTAAGTTGGAAAATACAACAATAAACCCAGTGAATCCCACAAAGAGATATCTAAGTTGGAAAATAAGATATGTAAATTGATGTAAAAATCCAACTACTCACAATCTCAAATATAGAAGTACTTGTTGACAACAAACATCTACTTCTCCCCAATATTATACTGCAACACTCGATACAAACTTAAAACCTTCACACTAGAACTGGCTTCTGTGATGTGATAACTAGTTGTAATGTGACAAACAGACTCTAGGATCAGCCACTTGTTTTTTTCCTTCCCGTTTGACAATGTTGCACTAGAGATGAATATAGCAAAGTATTACTGTCAACAACCATTTTAAAGCATACCTCGTTGGGGGAGAGGTCAAACACTTTGCCACCAATTGTGAAGGAGACTGTAGGCATGGAAGAAAGCTTTCCACAATCAACAGATGATTCTCCCAATGGGCTTGGGAGACGCTCGCAAAGCTGTCAGTCAATCATTCAGCAATCTGTATCGAGCAAAAGGAGAAAATTATAGCGACAGATCTTTTTACCTCATTCACATAGTCCAATATGCGTTCTTGAGTCTGGTTTTGTCTTAGTTGATTCTCCATCCATATGACTGCCATTTCACAAGCAGAGCACATACCATCGTGTAGTCCTGCTGAT
The DNA here is from genome assembly GCA_038996855.1 of Solanum aculeatissimum. Lineage (NCBI taxonomy): Eukaryota > Viridiplantae > Streptophyta > Magnoliopsida > Solanales > Solanaceae > Solanum > Solanum aculeatissimum. The sequence goes on along the minus strand of JBCEWC010004101.1, from coordinate 19,704 downwards.
CTGCCATCTTTCTCATTCACTACACTCTCAATTCCCATACTGCAGAAAAAGGCCACAGAAAGATCCAGCATTTATACCAACATGATGGATTAACTACTGCACTATATTTTCCCAACAGGTAGATAGAGCCTGAAGACTAACCTAACACTGTGAGTTCCATCAAAAGTGCATACTCCAACCTGTGAGCAGACCTTCTTTGGATGTGCCTATTTAAAAGCTGACCAATGAGATAATCGGGAAAGACAAATAGATACCAACTGCCATTCTGCATTAATTGCGCAGAAAACAGCATATCAGACAAATGAAAATGCAGGGAAACAGTTGAATGTTCACCTCTGCTAACAGCAAATCCATGATTGTTTGCCCATACTGCTGAATTACAGCTTTGCATTGTTCGCTTGCAACTCCAGAGGCTCCAATGGCTTGATTAATCATAGTGATTATGGTCTGCAAGAAAAGGGACATTTTAAGACTGCTCAACCTTGGAAGCATTTCACGTGTACAATTGCCAAGACAAGGTTGCAGATTTTTTTCCTTGGATTATATTTGACCACAATTACAAAGTTAACAAGATAAAACTGGCTACAGTGCTGAAGTTGGTTAATTTTCTTTTCAAATAGAAGAAGCATAAACACATAAAGAGAGAATGACGAAGGCAGAATCAGAAGCATCAAACTCACGGAGAATATGATAAATCAAGACCATAAGCAGGAAGTGGAAAACAATAGTACCTACTGTGGCAGCTTGGGCCATTAAACAGAACAAGCAAAAGAAATAAGATCTGCAGAACTCGGCCCAGCTAATAGAGCTAAGATGGCATATCCAAAGACATTCACAGAAATGAAAATCAATTTCAGTACTATCCTCTATGTGAACAGCCTCTCTATCTCTATGAGGTCGTTGTAAGATCTGCGTACATTTTACCCTCCCCAGACCCCACTTGTCGGATTTTACTGGGTATGTTGTTGTTGTTACTATCCTCTATGTGAATGAAAAATTAAAACACAACACAGATAAGGACTTCTTGTTATTAACTCCTGAATCTTAGGAATACATCACTTCTGTAGTGGAGCAAACAGTGTAAGGTTCAGAGGACAAGAAAATCGACAACGGAATAGCTGGTGGAAAAAAAGAAAAGAAAATAATACTAACAAAAAATAAAAATTTAATATGTTGAATTTCCAAAATCAGGGCTATATATATTACCGTTGGACCAGCCAAGAGAGAAGTCCCTGAATCTGCTATAGCAGAGCACCCATTTTTACAGTAAGCTACATAATATGATCATGTTAGACAACTCAAATGAAGTGCAGATTCTACATCCAGTAGAGACAGACATTCAGCGATAGCCCCTAATTTGGCAATCCAATTCAAAAGGTACAGAAACAAAACATACCAGTAGCTTTACCACCGATCAGAACATCACCCATGTCAAACTGCCAATCATATTACTGAGATTAAGATAGCATTATATAAAACATGAACACAACGACAGTATCCAATTGATGGAATAACCCACCTGCCAATAACCTTTCCGTGTGACTGGGACATAAGTGATTTCTCCCTTAAAGTGATTAGGATCAACACCGCCAAACACGATTTCTCCCCCTTGCTCTTCCTTTGTGTTTCGGTTGAGCCAAAATGAGAAGACAGGCTCCTTAACAAGGCCCTGTTTGACCATGTTGTACCTGGAAAAGACAGAAGATACTTCCTGGGTTAAATATCAAATTGAATTTAACCAAAAGAGATTCTGCATATCCTACATTCATGAAAATGTAGTCCTTAGCGTGTTCAGTGTCATCTGGAATGCAAACAGTCCAGAGCATGAATTCGGTCTATGGAAAGAAAGAGAGGAAAAAAAGCATCACCCACGTACCAAACAGGAACAGCATTTCCAACAGAAATCTCCTGGAACCCAAGGCCCAATATACCATCAAATTTGGCTACCAAAAATGTGACGCTGGGTTCTCTGGTTGCCTCAATAAATTCCTAATACATTAACACCTTGAGATATGAGATTTACACTTTCAAGACAATTTTAAGCAAGGGGTGGTTGTAGTTACCTGATCTGTTACCACAAGGTCACCAACTTTGACATTATCCTCACTAAAGAATCCAGAAATAGCTCCACTACCATACTGAATTGCAGCAGACTCCCCTGTATGCCAAATTGAAGAATCATCACGGACTAAATCACATAAAATTACAATGCAAAATACATACTTGTCAAATGTGTTGTTCATTAAGGTTGGAGCGAATCCACACATCTGGTTTACCTAGTCAACTGCTATAGGCTGAATCAAATCGGTTTTCTGAGCAACAGATGAACTGCTAATGGAATTGTGATAGAACACAAATGCAACAATAATTAGTTCTTTATGGATTTTTTTATGTGAAGAACCTTCAAAGACATGAATAGTACAAAATCTAGTTAATAGGGAAGAAGTAAGATCTTCCAGCCATACTAAAGGACACCGAGGTTAGAATCACAACTAGACATCAAAACTCACGGCAGAGAGAGCATTTATGTTTATTGCAAAATTCAACTATGGTATTTACTGAGAAATATAAAATAAACATCCTCCGATTATGTCCCAACAGTCGGCTGCATATACTCATCATTTAACTTTTCCAAGTGAATTCCTTGATGCACCGTGAGATAATCATAAACCTCAAGCCCTCTGAGAGAAAACCCTTCACACCCCCACATGTTCCATAATGAACAAGAAAGCATTCTAAAGTTAGCAACAGTTGTACAAAAACAGGCATTAGAAGGCAGCATATGCTTCACGCAGCAACAAACTAGCAAATGACAGTTAGAAACTATTTGCATCAATATACGAAAAAGGAAAAATAACATACCATTCTTCTTATAAGTACTTGATAGGCTTGATTTGTATTTGGAATGAAAGAAACAGGGAATCTGCAACAAGATAGACCATCATCAGATTCAAGATGGATGCATGGCAAATGTTAGCATTCACTACTATGCTTTGTATCATAACTATGTATAGAAGCTTACAGAGAAATAGCACTTGGACGAAGGAACCCACAAATTCGAGCTACCAGTGTCAAAGATTACAGTGAACTTTTGAGGTGGAGTGCCTACACCAATCTCCCCAAAGTATTGAGCATCCATATAGTTCTTCAGTGCAACAATGTCTGTATCCTCAGAGTCCCGAAGTTTACCACGGAAGTTATACTTCCTAATAGACGCCCTCAGAGCATCTCCCTCCTTGGACTCAAGGCGTGCAGCAAGTCGGTTGTTTTGATCAAATTTCATTTTTTTCAACCCAATTCTAACCAAGCCATCATTTGAAGAGGAGGCTAATGGAAACAACAGTGCTGAGAGAAACAGGGCAATAAGAAATATTTTTGCTCCCATATTGACCTATTAGATTTCAAATCATAATTCATTTTAGCCAATCAATCAAGAAAAAAACACAATCATAACACTCAAGCAAGACAAATAAATAAATAAGCTCTTCTTCTTCTTCTTAATAAACCATCAAAACCTCCTAAAACAAGACATTTCAGAAGACTAATTCACTTGCAAACCCATGGTTTAGACACAAAATTAGAGGAAAATGCTAAGTACTAACAGCAGCAGTGGAAACTAGATAAATCAAATGTCAATCAACCAGGCCTGGATGAATAGGGAAACCCACAACGGCTACCTTTTGGGTGCACACAGGTAAAACCCCTGTTCCTATCAATAACTCGCAAATCACACAGGAGAGGTAACCCTTACTAGGCTAGCTCGGTGCAACGAGCTCGACCCAGAAGGTAAAACCCAGGGGTTTCGAACTTGAGACCTCCCACATGGAAGTCCCAAGCCCAAACCACTCAATTTGAAATGCTGGGTCAGTTATATGATTCCTCTATATCTATTCTATTCAGAGTTCCGTACCCAATTCATCATAAATTCAAAAAATGCCTGAGAACAACAAAAATCAGTCCCTTTATCTCAGAAATTTGTACAATTTCTTGTCCTTCTAACTAATAGTACTATAATATCATCTAAGAAACGCCTGGAGATAAACCCCCCAACACCATGCAAAGCATAAACATAGTTAAATGTCATTACACCAGAAAATGAAAACGGACTAAACAGGAAAATATATACTATATTGTAAACTTCTCCATTAACATCAAAATTTAAGTAGAAACCCAAAACAGGAATCAAAGAGACGGAAATAATTACTCACGAAAAACACAGCAAAGAAATGTAGACAAATGTGCATAAAGCTAACCCCAAAACCTGTGATTACCTCTCAAAAACCATATACTCATATAATATGAATGCATGAAACGTAAAAATTGAAAAGCGTAACAGAATTGCTAACCAGATTAATTGATGAAGCAAAGAGAGGAAGAAAAAAAAGGGTGAATGAGAAGAAAACCTCTGCCGATTCCTGCATGTATAAATAGGAAAAAGAAAAAAAAAACATGAGATCAGCTACTCTTTTGATCTTAACCGTTGGATATAAGAATTGAAATCGGATCGTTGATTTGTTTCGCTTTCACGAGATTCTTGTTTTGAGAATGTTATAGCGTACGCCAAGGGAAGCAAAGAACAATTCGTTACTTAATCTGAACCGTTTCACTTTTTAAATCGACGGTGAAGAATGTTTGTGAGGAGAAATAAGTGGGTCCCCCCCTCTCACAAGGATGGAATAACGTGAAGGACAACGAGGGAGCTTCATGGGGGCATAACATAACAGAAAGCTTACGTATCGGAGATGCAATAATACATGCACCATTTTTGTTTAGCTTAGCACGCTATACGTTTACCTTTTGAGCTCATTTTTCTTCTTTTCCTATTTTTAATTAATAACTTTTAGAAACACAATCTCTTTAAATTTTACATTAGACATTATTAGTAGAATTTAAGTTTCACGTTAATAAAATGCACATTTCGAAGACATCCATGTTAGGGAGCGCTCTACCCCCCAATGTGAGATTTTTCGACGCGAGCCCGAATTTAGTTGGATTTCAATGTGGGTATCGGACACCAAGTGAAAAACCAAAAAAAATAAAATAAAAATAAAAAATAAAAAAAAAGAATGCACACGTTTCCTTGTGGATTGTTTGCAATAAATTTTAAATTGATAGAAAATAAATTGTAATCTCAAATAAAATATGAAAAAAATATAATTTTATAGATAAACAATGTGGTATAAATTTGTTCACAAATATTCTTCACCGTATAGTATCCCCATGAAACTTTTGAGGATCGTTAGTGACATATTTCTCTAATTAGGATGACATGGAAAACTTGAGATTTATTTGATCTCCGATTGATCTTTGTGAATATTTCATCAATTTACAGAATATTTGAGATCATGATCTTTATGAATATCCAAGTAGGGGTGTGCATTGGTCGGTTCGGTTCAGTTTTATACATTATCGGTTCGTTTTATCAGTTTTCGATTTTTAAATATGTTAAACCAATAAGAAATCAATAAAATAATTTTTATCGATTTTTGGTTTATCGATTTTAAGTCCTTAACGGTTAGTTTTCGGTTTACCCGATAAGAATTATAATAATAATTTGCATTAATAAAAAACAGATAGAGTACAAAGACTATATATGTTTACAAATTTGCAAAATCTATAAGTAGTTAATTACAAACTAAAATACTAAAGTGGATAACTAATCACTAAGTACTGTAAAGATTAAAATATGTAATGTATTGCAATAGTGTCTTATTACTAATATTTAATGTTTATGAAGGGATAAAATAGTAAATTATTATAATCTTATTGGATTATCGATTTACCTAATAATCTAATAGTAAAAACCGATATCGAACCAATAATTCATAATTTTTTTTAAAACCAATAAAAACCCTATAACCTAATAACCCAATAACAATTAATCAATAACGTTTTTATCGGTTCGGTTTATCGGCCAGTTTGATTTTTGCACACCCATATACCCAAGTTTATGGGATATTCAAGATTTTGATCTCTTTATAAATACCCAAGTACTTATGGGATATTCTAGATACTTTCTCAAGAGAAGTCAATACCTATTATACAAGTATGAATTAAGGTTTACGGTAGGGTAGCCTCCAAGAAATCTAACTGAAATTGAATATGTCTTATAGAGTCCCATAAAATTTCAATGTCTACGTGGATATCAAAGGTATTAAAAAATTTAAAAAAATTAATTCTTAAGAGTGTGAAAGTCTGTCAACATTGATGATATTTTAGTGCTCAATATTTAAAAATTTAACACTGTGTAATGACCCCGAATATCATTTTTGATATTTTAAAAAAATTATCATTTTATCCCTCCTGATAGTCGTCCCGAATCTCGTTGAATAAGTTTTTCTGGGCTTAATTTTGAAATTTTATTGAAAATTTGAGAAATTGAGAATTTTTGAGTTTTTAAAGGCTTAAGTTGTTTAAAAGTGGTTTGTGGTACTAACCCAAATTATGAGTTTCCAAATGGAATTCCATCAGTTTCATCAGCTCCCGAATGTGAAATTTTTTCTAGGAGAGTCGTCGTTTCTGAAATTGGAGTTGATTTGTTGATTTGAGGTTTTAAGTTGGAAGTTTGAATTAAATTGGATCAAGACTTGACTTTGGTCAATGTTTTGAGTGTAGATGCTTGAATTGAATTTTCATTGATTTTGTTGGATTCAAGGGGTGATTTTAACTCTTGAATGAGCTTTGGTATAATTCTTGGATGCCCCGAGAGCATTATTGGTAGTTTTAGTGCCTTAAGATGTTCTGGTTGGGACTAATCGGACTTCGGATCAACCAAATCTTGTATTTGATTTTCAATGATTCATTGTATTCAAAACATCTAAATTAGTAGGATTGCATGTATAGTTTGTGTGAACAAAGTTCTAAACAAATTCCAAGGGCCGATTCCAAATTTGGTGTGTATGAGTTTTGATTGCTGATTTAAGGGTTTGCAGATTCTGCTTTTGCAGTGCCTTAGTTGCTTAAGAAACCACCGGGAACCCGTTCTCTAAAGTAACATCTCATATTGTGCAGTGACCATTTAAGCGAAAGGACGCTACAAAATCAAAAGTTCGCTTAAGCGGCCTTTGACCGCTTTAGCAGTGCCCGCCTATTTGGGCCGATGCCGCAAAAGCGACGCTCGAACTATTTTTGCAGCATCCAAGGCCTTGTTTTGGAACTATTTTTGAGAACTAATTCCTATTATTATTTTTGAACTTGGGGAACTCGTGGGAGGTGATTTTACAAGTGTAATTTATTTGGTAAGTGATTCTAGCTTTTAATATTCATTATCCATTGATTATCTCATGATTTCAATCTCTAATTTTTGATTTTGAACTTCAATTTTTAAGAGTTCTTCCATGAACATGAATTTTTAATGAATTGAGAATTGTGAACTAATTTTAACCTTATTTTTGAAATAATTTTCCCTAGTGATTTTCAAATACTTCGGGCATCATAATTTTATATTATTTCTCAATTTTATTCTAATTTTCTATAAAGAAATTTTTAACTCATTTTGATTTTACTTTTTAAAATTAATAAAATTGATGTTGTTGTTCTTGTAAACTTATGGTGAATTTATACCTGAATAGATTTCATTAAATCAGAAACCCAACAAAAAGAAAAAGTTCAAGTGTTTGAGTGGTTGTTTGAAATGCTTAAGGAAAGTGGTTTTTAAATCTTTATTGAGATTATTAAACCTTGTAGTTCCTTTCTTATGTGTTGGGGAGTAATGGAGATTTGAATGTGGATTATATTGAATTATTCGTGAAATGATATAATGAATCAAAACGGGGTAATAAAATGACTATGTGAATGCATGTGTCAACATTGATTTGTTATTGAGATTGCTAATGTCAGTTTGACTATTAAGAAAACCTTGATTGATGATATTGATTTGAATTTCAAGAAATTTGATTGATATTGTTATCTCCGTTGTGAAGAATTTTGAATAATATTATTGATTCAATTATCGAAGAATCTTGACTATGATATTAGTTTAATTATTGAATAGTCTTGAATGGTAATGTTGACTCATTTGTTGAGTCCATCACTGAAAGATTTGATTGATGATGATTCTATAATTGAAATAATGCCATGAATGATTGACTTGAATGACATATATATTGTGTGAACTCTTACATACACTCATGCACTATTTGAAAGTGTTTATTTGCCTTGAATTGAAAGTTTGATTGAGTTCCACTATTTGATGAAAAGTCGATAAAAATGATTTCGACAAGATTTGATAATAGCCGATGGAAAATGATTTATATGAGATATAAAAAGTTGATAAAAAATATTTTTGACTAGATAGGATTGTGCCGATGGAAAATAGTTCGACGGATAAATGATCCATGTGTGGTCATCATAGGTTTCAGTCTGAGTTTATTAGCAAATGTGTATCGTAGGTGTCATGCCCCAGAAGGTACCCTAGACTTTGGCTGGAACTCAAAAATCATTGTTAGTCCCCAAGTAAACAACTCGATCTCATCACTCAATTATGCGAAAGATTTAATAGAATCAACGGAATACTCTTTTAGGCCTTTGGATATCACAATCAATAAATAAGTAACTCAGACATAACTAAATCAATAGCTCTATATAAATAAGAATGGGATTCAAAACAGACTCAAAGTACATAGTTTGATTCAGTCTATAAAGCCTCTATCAACTATCAAGTAGGTGCCAAGACAAGTCCAAGGCTACCTCAAAACTATGAAAAAAGAAGAAGATAAAAATGAAAGATAATCCTCTGAATGCTAGGAGGTCCCAACAAGATTCGCAAAATACTCATAATCTTCAATGAGGATCTCTAGCACCTGTATTTGTATCATAAAAAGATGTAATGTAAAATGACATTAGTAGATGAAATTTATAGTATGTAAAATAGATGAGTAGAACAATACGCATCGAAGGTGCTCAAGAAAGAACAAATTCAACTCAATATTAATATACTATGCAAGTATAAATCAGTATAAACAATGCTTTTATTAATCATAACTATAGATATATAACTCAATAAAATAATATAATAACTCTTAGGGAGTTTCTCTAATGGACACCCACTACCTATGAGCGAGTGATGATACACCAAGCTCAGTGTTGTTACTACAACCATCCAATACTTTTCACGGTAAGGGACACTCAACCTCTTTGGATCCAATAATAAAAAAATTATATTTTGGGACAAGAGAGGCTAGGCTTCTATCCTATGCTGGCTACGTAGTTTATGGGACTTGAGTTTCCTCTATTTTAAATCTTACCCAAATAAATGCTCAATACTACTCCCAACACATATACATATGTTCATATGTTCAACAAGTAAAATGCTCAAATCATCTCATTTTGTCTCATTGGACTTTGAATCAAAACGTCAAGCACGTCTGAAAACATCATCATCATCTTTCATCAATAGTTATACTTTAAAAATGATTTACATCATCATCAAGACTCTTTCTCAAAACATCATTAAAATTGAATGCTCAATTTAATCAAAACTCATTCAAACATGCATTATCTCAATTTATCTCAACATCAAACAATGCAGCAGAAAGACATAATCATCAACTCATATGAAAAAATAGCCATGAATGATAATTTTAATACTTTGATAGATAAAAATAATATCAATCTTAATGCATAATTATATATAAGTAATAGAAGAAGAATTAACTCAGTTGGAATTCAAAAATTAGATTTTGACTTAACTCAATACTCAATTTAAATAAAATTTGAACGTTGGGCGCGTGGATGAACTCAGTCCAACACTATGGTAGTCTTATATACTTGGAAAGATTTAAAATTTACTCAAAATTAGAAAATCTTAATATAATAGCTTGAACCCTATCTATTTCTCCTCTTGAAGTTGCTCTCAAAGTATTCTAAATGATTATGAGGATATGGGTACCACTGGGTATTAGTATTGGATTTATTTTGATCAATGTCTAGAATATAATTAAAAAAGGGATAAAAAAAGATAAAATTGACCCTCACTAACACTGACGGACTGAACCATGATACCTTATCTATTGGTCATGGTTTAGTCTAAGACTCACGGATTGTGAGTCATTGAACCTAAGAGAAATTTAGGCTTGGGTCTACGACCATGCATCTATGGGTCATAGAATCATTGACGAGTCATACTTTTAGCGCTCGTAGAAAATGGGTTCAATGCATGGAATCCATGATCAACTTCTATGGTTCATTGATCTTTTCACGAGCTCATCCTTTGAAATCATGGTTGAGATTAAACAATTATGAGTTTGGGGCAAAAACTTATGAAACTAAGACTACATCTCATAGTTTGATTAATGGGTCATAGACCCATTTGTAGATGGTTGACAAACTTGGCCTTAGGAGTTAAGGCCTAAACTTTACGAGTCCTATTGTATGGCTTGTGGTTTAGGCCTTTGTTCAGGGCTCAAAGACAGGATGAGACCCCTCCTATAGCTTGTAGACCCATATATAGGCCATAGATTGGGCTCGTAAGTGTAGTCTTCAACAGACTCAAAGTTAATTTCTTGAGTTTTTGGACCTTCTAAGTTAGGATATTTTAGGGGGTGTTACAGTAGGACAAACATATTATTACTTTATATTGCATTACATCATCTTACACCTCATTACATGACACAATTGTGAGAATCTTCTTTGCTAATATACATTGATGGTTAAACTCTATAATTATGACTTTTTAATGGTGGCTTCATTAAAAATAATATGCTACTTGAATTATATACTATGTATGTTTGCTTTCCTAAGTGTAGGTTATAGTTTTGGAGGTTTGAATGCTATGGTTGGAGTACTTGCATTTTTTTCTCTCTACCTTGTGATTAGTATTTACTTTATGTGTATTATGTTATTTGGTACTCACTTTGCTTCTACACTTGTATAGATGGTGAGTTCAATCCTTCTCAATTTCTTCATTCTATTTTAATCCGAGTTTTATAATTGCTTGAGAGGTAGCAACTAGTTCCTTCAGCGAACCCTCAAGACTTTTACTTATTTCACTTTTGTTCTATTTAAAAATCAAAGATATTTAAGACTTGTAATTTCCTTTCAAACCTTTACTTGTATTAGAGGCTTGTACTTGTGACACCGGTCTTGGGTTGGTTTTAGACTTGTGATTTCCTTCCCACGTTGTTTATCCTTTAATAGATTATTATTTCCTCTTTATATTTTTACTTTATTATGTTGTATTGTTATTTAGGCTAACTTATCTTGATGAGTTTAAGTTAAGTTCCATATCACTTGAGTTTGGATAATGACAAATTGATATTAGAGCCCTAGGATCATAGGCCTCCCATGTGTATAAGTCTAGTCTAGTAGAGTTTCAAGGATCAACACAAAAATGTTCGTCTCTTATCTTTGAGAAGCTATGGATACTAGTAAGAAAATTCTCTTTTTGTTCCTTCAATTCTTATTATGTATGATTACTTGTATGAGTGCTAAGTTGTTATGTGTTCTTTTGGCAGATAGCTATGACTAGAGTATAAGTTGATAGGAGAGGAAGGAAGGTAATCCCTGAGGATGTTATTAAAACCCTAGACTAGGGAAGAGGTCAGGCTAGAGGTAGAGGATGTGCCCGAGGAGCAGCACTTGCTAGAGATTATGAGAGAGCTACTTTCTCTATGCCAATAGTGGAGACTAGAGAGGACTGTTGCTTCACTAGAACACACTAGTGTACATGGTCTACTCAAGTAATATAGTAGCTCTCGAAGAGCCGGGATATCGTACCCAAGGGAATTCAATGTGCTTTCAGTTATCAACAAAATATGATTTTGCAATATGTGTTCTCTAAAGAAGAGGAGATTATTGATTACTTCTAAAAAAAGAATTATTTAAAGTTAACTAAACTAAGATCAAATTATTTCTAGGTGTTTATCAATTCAAGCGAGATTCTGGGGTTATAATTGTTTCGACTTATGCTTTAGCCTCAATGATTATGATTATTTTGGATTTTCTAATTACTGATTCACAAGGTTTAATTTACCACGCCTCTACCTAGCCTGTTCTCATTGATAGCCTAACTACATCAATGAGGGGGGATAAGCATGGTCACTAAGAACACATTAAAACTATCATCCTATATTTGAACTAAGCGAGGTGGATGGGTAGGTGCCACAGGTCTCCCATATATGAATCATTTAGTCTCCTAGACAAACAAGTTCTCTATACCCTGTGTTCTATCTACGCCAACATCTTTTGAAATTAGAGTAGGCAACAAATGAACAGACAGTGAAAGCTCTGGAGTGTCTGGTCTCCGTTGGAGGCAAGCTAAGCTAGAACTGAACTTGAAAAATCATGATTCAACACCCACAAAACCCTCCATCGAGGAACCACCAGAGCTAGAATTAGAGGACCTTCTGCCCCATCTGAGATACGTGTTCTTAGGTGCTAATGACACATTGTCATTCATAGTGGCATCATATCTAATGGACAAACAGGAGGATGCATTAGTCACAGTGTTACAACAGTTTAAAAAGGCTATTGGATGAACAATCACAAACATCATTGGTATTGCACCTGGGATATGCACGTATAAGATCCAACTGGTCAAGGGCAACAAATCGAGTGTTGAACATCAAAGACGTCCCAACCCACCTATGTAAGAGGTCGTGTGAAAAGAAATCATCAAGTAGTTAGACGTAGGTCTAATATACCTAATAGCTGATAGTGAATAGGTGAACCCAGTCCAGTGTGTTCTAAATAAGGGAGGTATCACTGTGGTCCTAAATGTAAGCAACAAATTGATCCCCATGTGATCAGTCACAGGATGGAGGGTATGTATGGACTACAGTAAGCTTAATGCCTCAACAGAAGGATCATTTCCCTATGTCATTCATAGATCAAATGTTAGACCGATTGGTAGAAAAGGGCTGGTTTTGCTTTCTTGATGGTTACTCAGGATACAATCAGATCTCCATCGCTCCAGAGGACCAAGAAAAGACCACATTCACATATCCCTATGTCACCTTTGCATTTAAAAGGATGCCATTTAGGCTATACAATACACCAACAACGTTCCACAGATGTGTGATGTCTATTTTCTCAGACATGGTAGAAGACACAATCGAGGTATTCATGGACGACTTTAGTGTGGTGGGCAACTCATTTGAAGACGGCTTAAAAAAATTACATGCGGTACTTTAGAGGTGCGAAAATGCCATCTGGTTCTGAATTGGGAGAAGTGTCACTTCATGGTCAAAAAAGGCATCGTGTTGGGGCACAAAATCTTTAGTAAAGGCATTAAAGTAGAGAGAGCCAAGGTGGAGGTTATTGAAAAGCTCCCCCACTTATCTCTGTTAAAGGCGTGAGAAATTTTCTGGGCCACGTAGGATTCTATCGGTGCTTCATCAAGGACTTCTCAAAAATTGCACACCCATTGTGCAAATTGCTTGAAAAGGAGACCAAGTTCGTGTTTAATGATGCATTCCATAGAGCATTTGAAGGGTTGAAGCAGAAGTTGATATCAACCCCTATTATCATTGTTCCCGACTGGTTTAAGCCATTCAAAATCATGTGTGATGCAAGTGGGGTTGCACTTGGTGTGGTATTGGGACAATGTAGAGAAAAGATCTTACTTCACATATATTATACCAACAAAGCCCTTAATGCAACATAGAAGAATTACTTTGTCACATAATAGGAGTTGCTTACAGTGGTGTTTGCATTTGAGAAGTTCAAATCTATCTTCTGGGGACCAAAGTCATCGTACATACGGACCACTCTGCATTTTGGTACTTAATGACAAAGAAGGATGAAAAACTAAGATTGATTCGATGGATACTCCTTCTCCAAGAGTTTAACTTTGAGGTAATAGATAGAAAAAGGACTAAAAACCAAGTGCCAGACCATCTATCCAGATTAGTAGATGAGGCCATGGTGAAGTTTGATGATGGAGTCGAGATGGATGATTCTTTTCCTGATAAAAGAGTGTTAGCAGCATCACATGACTTGGTACCATGGTTTGCAAATTTTGCGAACTATTTGGTTAGTGACATTGTACCTCTAAACCTTACTTCCCACTATTGCTACAAGTTTAGGACCAATATGAGAAAGTTCTTTTGGGATGATCCATACTTGTTTCGTGTATGTGTAGATGGGATTATTCACCACTGTGTTTCTGAGGTTGAAATGATGAGCATCCTAGAGGCATGCCATTCATCACTGGTCGGCGTACATCATAGTGAAGTTTGAAAAACATATAAGATCCTACAATATAGCTATTACTGGCCAACTATCTACCAATACACCCACGACAATGCCAAAGCTTGCGACAGATGCCAGAGAGAAGGTGGTATTTCCTGCAAGCACGAGCTCCCTCTAAACCCTATTATGGTGATTGACTTATTTGATGTATGGGGGATAGATTTCATGGGACCATTTGTTAACTCACATGGAAACATGCACATTTGATGGCTGTGGACTATGTATCAAAGTGGGTGGAGGCAATGGCGCTTCCCAACAATGAAGGCAAAAGTCTCACAATATTCCTAAAAAAGAATATCTTCTGTAGATTTGGTACCTCTTAGGCTATTATCAGATGGAGGCTCGCATTTCTGCAATAGGTTGTTCAAAGTGCTACTTGAGAAATGTGGATTCAAGCATAGAGTGACAACCCCTTACCATTCTCAGACTAGAGGGCAAGTGGAGGTGTCGCATCAGGAGATCAAATAGATTTTTTCCAAAATGGTGAATGTAATACGGTCTGATTAGTCATGAAAGTTTGATGATGTGTTAAGGGCATACCAGACTGCATTCAAAACCCCTGTAGGTATATATCCTTACCAAATTATCTTTGGTAAAGCCTGTCACTTGCCGGTGGAATTGGAACATAAGGCGATGTGGGGACTGAAAAAGTTGAATCTGGATTGGAACGAGGTGTCAACCTCAAGGCTAAACTAGTTGAATGAGCTTGATGAATTCCACTTAAAAGCACATGAGAGTTCAACCTTGTACAAGCAACGGATGAAGTAACAACATGATAGTCGCATAAAAAATTGTTAGTTCACGCCCGGAGACTTGGTGCTGCTTTACAACTCTAGATTGAGGTTATTACCTGGTAAACTCAAACCCAAATAGATTGGACCCTTCAGAGTAGCACGAGTCTTCAACCACAGATCCATTGAATTAGATAAAAGTAATGGCACAACGTTCAAAGTGAATGATCAAAGAGTAAAGTTATACCTTGGCAATGATGAAGAATTTAAGATAGGGGAAGCATGGGAACTTGATGAAGTCTGAATAATCAAGTGGAAAAAGTCGTGCCATAACATTAAATCAGGCGCTACTTGGGAGACAACCCAAGATAGAGAGAGCCGCTTAGGCACCCATATGTGTTTCTTTTGACCCCTGATCTTTATTTTGGTATTCTGTGTGCATTAAGGACAATGCATATATTTTTCGATAGGGTATGGGTAGTTATAGGCCTCAGTGAAGCCTGAGTAACTTTGGCTTATAACTATCCCATTCTTTTGATTCAAAAGGGTTTTGTTACCTGGGTTCTTTTTCCCTAAGGATATTTTACTTTCTATTAAACTGACATGTTTAGGATGTATAGGTAGTATTAGTAGCATATAGTACTAATTCCAATGGCATATGTTTGTTTTTATTGAAAAATGATACCCACCAAAAAATTGATTAGTTAGTCTTGATAGCAGCCATGCATGATTATTTGTTTGACAATGCTTGTTCTGATAAGTTAGGCATAGTTATGATAACAACATGATCTGAATAGTCTTTGTTGACATGTAAGTAGTGCAATAAGTGAGTGAGCTTCAATTACATGATTTATATACTGTATTTGAATTCAAAACTTGTCCTTTTACTTTGAATTAGTGATGTGTTGTCGAAATGCAACACTTTTGATGCTTAAAACTTGAAATTTTATGTGTTCTCAAAGCGATGTTAGTAGGTTTGATTGTGTTTTGTGTTTTTTTGCAGGATTGCAGTGTTGGCATGACTTTTGGACAAAGTGGGATGAAACAAAAAAATTTGATGATCAACGGAACCCTTCACATGTCGTGGAAAGGTTCACGAGCTATAGAAGGGGTCTCGTGTCAAATTCCAGTGAAGGGTGAATTTCTGAGGTAAACTCTACGAGGGTAGTAGACGAGTCATAGAATCATCCATGAGTCGTAGAGTATGTTCGTTCCTTGAGGATCAGAAAGTGGAGAAGTTCTGAAAAGTCATCAGACAAAACCTCTCATGGGCCGTAGAATCTTACACGACCCGTGGAAAAATCTCGTAGAAGTAGCCTTCAAATTTCAGTTGCAATCCATGAAACCCTGATCTACGAGTCGTAGAGTGAAACACAAGTTATGAACCTGTCTGTAGATGGTGTCGACACAGTTTTCCTAGTCTATTTTAGTTTTGTATTTTACATATTATAAATAAGTTTTTAGGTTATTGTTCAAAACGTTTTCGGCAATCACGAAGTTTGTACAAGGTTTTAGAGGATACACTTAGGATTTATCATATTCTGAGAGAAAAAACATTAGTGTGTGTTCCTTATTCAACCTTGTGATTCTAATTGAAGAGTTGAATTTCATATTCTTAATTCATCTATGTAAGTGATCAATTATGTTACTCTACTTCATAATTTTTGCATTTATACTGATCATGCATAGCTAAATCCACAACTAGGGTTGTGGAAATCATGATAAACTAACTAGGTAACATCAAATATTTTGTAAGTCTTGGAAGGTGTGTTAGGTTGTATTAATTTATCTTCTTTACTTTAACTATTTTTTAACGGAGGCCTACGTTACAACTCACCTAGTATTACTTGTCGGATCAAAGAAGTAATGAATAGAAAAAAGGTAATTGACAGGATTCGATTGAGATGTTCTGGTCTAATCAACCGAACCTGATCAAGGGGAAGTTATAATGTGATAAAGTAAGGGTTAGTAATGCTACATCACAGAGACGAATCAAGTTCTGGGATAAAATTTACCTATTCGCTGGATCAAAGATTTAGGTGAACCTAACTTACTGTCCTACACCTACACATTGGAAAAGGTTGCATTTATCTGATAAGACTCAGTTAGGGATTCATGGGGAACACATCACCCTAGTTAGTTCTTCTACTAATTTCTCATCACTTGCATTCATTTAGTTTATTTCATTTTACTTTACAAAATCCTCTTTCCTGGGAGATAAGTAGGTTCATCATTCCTGACTTATATTGAATTAATTCTCGAGTCTACCATATTTATTGAGGAATCGACCCTAACCTTGGTTAGGTTAATAACTTGACAATGACTGCTTTACCTCAAAAAGAAGGTATGGCTTAAGAAATATCAAGTATTTTGGCGCCGTTATCGGGGAATACGACTAGACTTGGTTAATTCAAGTAATTTTGGGGGATTAATCCTTATTTCTCTAATT
This sequence comes from Solanum aculeatissimum, assembly GCA_038996855.1. Lineage (NCBI taxonomy): Eukaryota > Viridiplantae > Streptophyta > Magnoliopsida > Solanales > Solanaceae > Solanum > Solanum aculeatissimum. The sequence goes on along the minus strand of JBCEWC010004101.1, from coordinate 2,334 downwards.
TTATGTTTTGTTATTTTTCTTTTGTATGCAGGTCTAGTATATGTACAACACTCAGAGCCAAGACAATCCCTTGACTCCATTTGATCTAGAGATCCAAAGAACACTAAGTAGAATGGTCCAGGATAATGCGAACAATGTTGCTGGTGATACGGTGTATGCAATACTTAACTTGAACAATAGAGCTAACGATCTACCTCCACCACCACAGGGTCTGTAAGCCGCAACTAATCAATGAAACCAATATTGGCTCGACCCTATAGCGATGGACGTTATGGGAGCTATTGTGTTACCCTCACTACCAAATGACACAAAGTTTTTCATTTCAAGTGGATTTATCCTAATGCTGCAGAATCACAGGTTGTTTATGGACCTACCATCAAATGATCCATATAACCATCTACACAACATTGCGTTTATTTGTAAGAGCATGATGGAGAATCAAAATCTATCCATGGATGCCGTTGGGATCTGTGTTTTCTCACTTTCTCTTACAGGTAATGCAACATTATAGTTATCTGATCTCTCACAAAGTTTGATCACTAGTTGGGAAGAATTGCAGATAACCTTTTTGGAAAGGTTCTTCCCCATCTAAAAGAAGCTAAAGTTGAAGTCTGAGATTAACAACTTTGAGAAGATACCTGGTGATTCAATCAGTGCTATGTGGGAGAGGTTCACTAAGTGTTTAAGACATATCCTTGATGACAAGATTGTTGACGAATCCCTGGTTGAGATCTTCTATAATCCCTTAATGAAAATGGTTAAGAAGTTGCTGATACGATTATGGGGGGCTCATTTATAGATCGTCCATTCCAGGAGGTTGCTCAGAGACTTGAGAGGGTAGTCAAGACAAACCGTGCATGGGGTACAAAGGAAAAGTCTACTACAAGGAGTTCATTCTCTATTAGTACCAGTCCAACGCAAACACAAGCTAGTGAGGAAGTGATGTAGGAACTTGCATAAACTAATACTAATGTAGAGCTCTTGATGAAGCAAAATCTGCTAAGAGTAAATATTGTAGCTTGTCAACCTCCACGTGCTCCCATGTACGAGGAGCCTTATTATGAGAAGAACACGTGTTTTATGGTTGATCAGATGGAGCGTTTTCGGATCGATGCCTAAGGGTCTAATTAGGACTATTGGCACCATATTCAAGGGAACCAAGGTCAAAACTTTAGGAGAGATGGTTCCTTCAGAGATAACTGAAGAAGAGGCTATTATGATAGGAATATGAGACTAGATAAAGATGTTGAATGGGGTCGCAAAGATGGCTTCAGAAGTGTTCTGTATATTCCATCGCACAATCAAGATTCTAGAGCTGGTTCCTCTCATATTGAGGAAATATTTGACCGGTTATTGAAGAAAGTTGATGCATAGGATGAGACACTAAAGGGGATGAAGTCTGATATCTCCAGCATTAATAAGAAGATTGAGTCTCACTCTGTAGCAATTAAGTAGTTAGAGCAACAGTTTGGCCAAATATCCATCCAGTTGAACCAACGTCAGAAAGGTACACTGCCCAGTAACACAGGGCAAAATCCCAAAAACAAGAGGCAGTGTATGACAATCATAACTCACAGTGGGAAGCAGACCATTGATCTGCTATGCCATTGGATGATGGATATGTTTGTGATAAGAGTGTTGTGAACAGGTAGACTGAGATTGGAGATACTCGTGTTGAGAATGAGAAAAGCAACACAGTGCCAAAATAGTTGAGACCCATTCCTCGTCCTCGTCCTCCCTTCCCTTAAAGACTAAAGAAAAAAGAGGAGGAAGGCAAGTTCAAATACTTTCTCTCTATGTTGAAGCAACTCTCTATAAACATCCCGTTGATGAGGCATTGGAGAAGATGCTTGGGTATACAAAGTTTATAAAGTATTTGGTTACAAAGAAGCGTACTATAAGCCAAGAGCTCTCACAAGAGCTCCTACACTGCAGTATGATTTTAACTAGGTCCTTGGTGCAAAAACGTGAAGACCCAAGAGCATTCGCCATTCCCTGCACCATAGGTGATGTGGAGTTCACAAGGGCATTATGTGATCTTGATGCTAACATAAATTTGATGCCCCTTGTGATCTTTAAGAAACTTGGTTTGGCAGCTCCTACCCCAACTAGCATGAGATTGTTAATGGCTGACTGCGTGGTGAAGAAACCTGTGGGGACACTGTTTGATATCTTTGTCAAAGTGGAAAAATTCATATTTCCTACAGACTTTGTGATCCTAGACTACGAGGTCGACTTCGAAGTCCCAATCTGTGAGACCCCGTGCTTCACATCCTTCATGATGTATATACTGTGGCATGCTATGTAAGGAATATGTGGATTTTTTGGATAGGA
>JBCEWC010004100.1:0-28223 GCA_038996855.1 Solanum aculeatissimum | reverse complement strand
CCACAACCCATATGGAATCAAATTGTCTTCTAGTACGGGGTAACCCAACCACAAAGTCCATATTTATATCTTCCCACATCCAAGTAGGAATCTTAATATCTTGTGTCAAGCCACCGGGCCTTTGATGTTCTACCTTCACTTGTTGGCAATTACGACATTCTGATACGAACTTAGCCACATCCTTCTTTATACCATACCACCAATACAACTATTTCAACTCTCGGTGCATTTTGGTAGATCCCAAATGAATAGAATATTGTGAATTGTGAGCCTCTTTCATGATAAGTTCCCTCAAGCCATCCACATCCGGAATACATAGACGATCTTGGTACCGAAGCACACCATGTCCCCCTTGGAAGAAAACCTCAATCATACCATCGGCAACCAACTTCCTCAATTCCACCAAAGAAGGATCTAAATCTTGTTTAGCCTTAACATCAACTACCAAGGAAGACTCTAATCCATCTTGCACAAAGATGGCACCATTTTCGGATTCGGTCAACCTCACACCCAACCTAGCCAAATGGTGTACATCCTTTGCTACCTCTTTCTTTTTCTCATCCACATGTGTTATAATCCCTATAGAAAGTCTACTTAGAGCATCCGCCACAACATTGGCCTTATCGGGATGATAAAGAACACTCATATCATAATGATTAAGAAGTTCCAACCATCTCCTTTGCCTCAAATTAAGATCCCTTTGAGTGAACACATATTGCAAGATTTTATGATCAGTGAAGACATCTACATGAACCCCATATAAATAATGACGTCAAATTTCCAAAGCAAACACCACCGCCGCTAATTCAAGATCATGAGTCGGATAATTTTGTTCATGCACCTTCAATTGTCGGGAAACATAGGCTATCACCTTACCATGTTGCATAAATACACAACCCACACCAATACATTATGCATCACAATAAACCACAAACCCATCTAAACTATTTGACAAGGTCAAAATCGGATACGATGTAAGTCTATCCTTCAAAGTTTGGAAGCTCTTCTCACACTCATTAGTACACACAAACTTGGATTTCTTTTGAGTAAATTTGGTCAACGGAGATGCTATAGATGAAAACCCCTCAACAATCCTTCTATAATAGTCGGCCAAACAAAGAAAACTACGAATATCTGAAGGCGTCAATGGTCTAGGCCAATCCCTTACCGTCTCGGTTTTCTTAGGATCAACCTTGATGCCATCACCGTACACCACATGACCAAGAAAGGCAAATTCTCCCAACCAAAAATCACACTTTCTAAATTTGGCATACAATTTCTTTTCTCTCAAAGTTTGGAGAGCCAACCTCAAATGACCCATATGCTATTATTCACTACGGGAGTAGATCGACATATTATCAATAAAGACTACCACAAAATTAACAAGAAATGGCTTGAACACCCGATTCATGAGATCCATAAATACCATCGGAGCATTAGTCAACCCAAAGGACATCACCGCAAACTCAAAATGACCATAACGAGTCTGGAAAGTTGTCTTGGGAATATCACACTCCCTCACTTTCAATTGATGATAACCCGAATGAAGATCTATTTTTGAGAAGTGAGTAGCCCCTTGAGGTTGGTCAAACAAATCATCAATCCTAGGCAACGGGTACCTATTCTTAATGGTCAGCTTGTTCAATTGCTTATAATCAATACAAATCCGGAGAGACCCATCCTTCTTCCTTACAAACAACACTGGAACACCCCAAGGTGAAATGCTAGGTCTAATATACCCTTTCTGCAACAAATCCTTCAATTAGTCTTTCAACTCTTTTAACTCTGCCATAGCCATACGGTACGGGGGAATGGAAATGGGTTGAGTATCCGGAAGAAGATCTATATCAAAATCCACTTCTCTATCGGGAGAAATACCAGCAAAATCCCCGGGAAACATATCGGGGAACTCTTTTACCACCGGAACCGATTCAAGCCTAGGGGATTAACCTTCCACATCTCTAACCTGAATAATATGATAGATACACCCTTTTCCAATTATTCTCCGGGCCTTAAGGTAGGAAATAAACCTACCCTTAATTATGGAATTGCCACCCTTCCACTGTAACACCGGTTCATTAGGGACTTGGAACTTGACCCGCCTAGTTCTACAATCAATAGAGGCATATGATGCTTGCAACCAATCCATCTGAAGAATGACATCAAAATCATACATTTTAGGTTCTACAAGATCACCGGGGAATACTTTATGCAACACTGACACGGGACAATCCCTATACACTTTCCGGGCCACAATAGAATCACCCACGGGAGTGTACACTGAATAAGGTTCCCTCAAAATTTCAGAACTCACACCAAATTAAATAGCCAACAAAGGAGTCACAAAACATAAATTGACACCCGGATCAAGTAAAGCATAAGCATCAAAGTTAAAGATTTTTAATATAACCGTGATGATATCCAGAGCTTCCTCCACTTCTTGGCAAGCATGGAGAGCATAAAATCGGTTATTCCTTGGAGCACTACCAACCGGAGCCTTTGGCGGCCCTTGACCACCAGGAGTCACTTGGTCCTTCTTCACATTCCTTGGACAATTTGAGATTTTATGGTCCAAGCCACCACATCCGAAGCAAGCACCCGTAACCTTTCTACATTCGCCCAAATGATTACCACCACAATGCCCACAATGAGGAACTCGGGGACCAACCCCAACCGGTGCCTTAGGAGGAGGCACTTTAGTAGCAAGCCTCATGTTAGAACCTTGGCCTTATTGGAAATGGCCAAATCCACCACCCTTGACATTTGGGAACCCACCCTCAAGTAGGGCCCTCTTAGCCTCGTGCACCCTTTTCTCTTTCAACCTTTCACTCTTGATTTGTTCGGAATAGGTCATGAGCCTTGAGATATCCATCTTCTTAATAAGCATTGTCGTACGAAACTCCTTCACAACCAAATCTGATCCATCCGAGATGAACTTGTGCATTCTTGCACGGGGATCCAAGACAAGCATAGGAGCATACTTGGAGAGTTTTGTGAACTTGAGAGCATAGTCCCTCACAGTCATAGTACCTTGACGAAGATTGATAAACTCGATCATCTTAGCTTCCCTAAGCTCAAGTGGGAAGAATCGATCAAGGAAGGCCATCTTGAACTTCTCCCATCCAACCTTCACATCCATCACCCTCGCAACAATCCACTGATTATACCATACTTGTGCCAGACCCTTGAGTTGATAAGCCGCCAACTCTGCCTTTTCCTCTGAACTCACACCCATAATTGACAACACTTTAGTGAGTTCGTCAAGGAACACTTGGGCATCCTCATCCACCTTAGAGCCATAAAATTTTGGAGGGTTCATACGAGTGAAGTCCCTCACCATTGAGGCCGGAGTAGCAACATTGACCGGGTTAACCAGTCGAGCTTGGTTGGCCACAGCTTGGGCCAACATAGAGACAATATTCCTGAACTCGGCATGGGACACCTGTTCATCAACTAGTGCCCAAGGAGCTAGTTCCTCAACTTTCAGAGCCTGACGGGGAAGGAGAGCTCTTCTTGGAGGTATTTTTTAAAAGAGCGACAAAATACCAAAGTTTAGAAAGAGTCATCACAAAATCTCATGGCACGACATAAGGATGAAATAAAATGAGGTAATTCCTAAAACATTGCCATAGCCTCTTGTTCATAGACATGGCGCGCATCATACCCATGAACAAGACTCTAATTGACGCGGCATGGTTGACTCTGAGGATCATTACAAACCTAGGGCTCTGATACCATCTTTGTCATGACCCGGATAGGGGCCTAGATGTGACATGACGAAGGGGAACCCGAAAGTCCTCGATCAATCCATCATAGCATCATCACACACATCATCGGTTCGGAAGTACGGAAGCTAAACATATAACACATAAGCTCTAAGGGAATCGTGGCTTTGGACTCAAGCTATGGGGATATTGCCAGGAATGGGATAGGCATGAATTCACATAGCACATAGAAATTATCTATAAGGGGACGGGTAAGTAGGACTCAAGCTATGAGGGCACATCGGGGTTATGGGACTTCTCACATAAGCACTTAATCACAATTCCCAATATTTAAGCCATAATCATAATCGATAACCATTCTCTTAATCAAGGTTAATAAATATAGTATTACATAACCATAATGTTTAACATAACAAGTCAACGTACAAGAGTTTAGGTTTGTCTAACAAGCCTCTAAATAGATAAAGAGGGGCCTCGACATAGTTTGAGGCTCACCCTCAATACAAAAGTAAAGTAAATGAAAACATAACTAGGTAGATAGAAGGTGGCTATTGCCCTTGAACAAAAGGGCTCACCACTAGCAAAGTCTTGAACAAAGATCAAGCGTCGTCCGGTAGAATGTAGAAGTCGTCTCCGGTCCCTATATGGTTAGAACATGTAGACAAAGAATATGGGTTAGCATAATTAAGCACTAAGTATACGGGCATGCAATGCATATGACAATATAGTATGACCAAGCAACATGACAAGGGGACAAGTGGTACGAAAGGAGTGCACGTAGCCAAAGAGTAATATAACAAGATGATATTTCATCATACATGAGGTGCATTCCGATGATTATAATATAGCGGGGATGTAACCTCAACTGAAAACGGATGAGGCCCGAGCGAGCTACTACTCGAATTCGGACTAATTGCCAAGTAGTACCCTAATCACCCTTGAAACAAGGGGAAATATACAAGTCATCCCATCTAGGGAGAGATCCCATGTTGGCACATGGTTTGACGAAAAGGAGTATGGACCCTATGGAGATAGTCCACCTCGACTCCAATCCCTCGGTACTAAGTCTCATCCCACAGGAATACGTGTATACACATGCAACTTAAATCGGAAGACTTACATTCTTTTCAAATCATGCATCATTAGTCAAAACCAAAACCATTGATCAAATCATGCTTATACTTAAGCCAAAGTCCATCAAGAGTTTCCAAAACATTTTCATGTCAATGCAAATAGAGTAGCCCATCTACATAGCTTATCATATCAAGCATTCAAAACATGTCAAAGTGGTGCAAGCACCCAATATACTTAAAGAACCATAACAGAGAGACTATGTGATCACAACCCTTACATATCATTTCATAGCAAGAGTTTCATCATAACAATCTTCAATATATATGCCATGAATGAGGAACAAGAACATGGGTGATGGGATTCAAACTTTAATTCACAATTTAAACGGTAATTCAACATAAATCATTAGAAATTTCATATTTAAAGCATAATGCAAATCACCCATGCATAATTAAATAATAAAGGGACATGCACATTGATCCTTCAAGAGTTTTCATGAGCATTCATAAAATTCAATCTTAAATCATGAGTAAATCACCTAAAACCTACAACACATAAGCCCAATCATCTAATTACTTCAAAATTGGAATAACCCATAACTTGAATAATCTTAAAATCAAAAATTAAAGAGTAGGGTTCTTGGGTCTTCAAGGATGAAAGGAAATCCTTGAATCAAAACCCATATACCTTACAATAACCAAAGAAATTGAAGAATCAAGCAAGAAAAGGTTGTCTTCCCCAAATTTCTTCAAGCTTTCAACAATGGAGGTCAAGAGGATTTAGGATTTTTCAAAGAGTAATAAGGAGAATTAGAATGGATGAAAAGGGGTTAGGGTTAGGTTAAGGGGGTTTAGGGGACCTTAGGATGCCTAATAATGGCCTAGGGACTAATTAAATTACAAATTAACCATTAATGAAATGGAAAATTAACTGGAAAACAGTGTCACACGGTGGACAACAGGTGTCCGTTTACTGGTACACGGTCCGTGTACTGGACCATGAGACCTTCCTTGGTTTCGTCTTCGGCTCGAACACTCGGGGGACTTTTTGGATAACTTCAAGAGGGGGTTCATTGGTCTTGTGGCTTCACACGGACCATGTACGTGTCTGTGGAGCTACACTTGGCCCAGAAACCAACCCACAGCCTTGGCCAACTCTCTGCCCCACTTGACGGACCACCAAACGGTCCATTTGAGGTCTCACGGACCGTGGGGTGGTCTGTGGGACCTCACTTGGTCTATGGGGTGGGTCATGGCCACCCTGAACTCACTGGACCATGTCACGGACCCCCAAACAGTCCGTGGACCCTCACACGGTCCGTGGTCCTTGCCTTGGGCCATTTCCAGGGCCTATTCCCAGCGTCTTCTGAATTACAGGTAGTCTCACTGTTTTGGCCATAACTTCCTCATACGAACTCCGAATCAAGTGAAATCCGTTGAGTTGCGAATATAACTTAAAGAGACTCAATTTGATATGTAGTTTCCCACACGGTTCGAACCGTATCAAAAGTTATGTCTCCTCAAAGTACACTGCTCAAACGGCCTCTCTAGGCCACCAAATGATCCATTTTGCATTCAGCCACTTAAACTCAACCCATGGCTACCAAAACTCAACCATGACCATTATAAGATCATACAAAACCAACAATAAGAAGTTTCAAAAAATTTTGGGTCGTTACAGATTTATGACTCATTGGATTTGCTCACATACTTAGTAAATTCAAAGTACTGACACATATTTCGTTTGCCCATATTTTTTCATAAAGTAGGTGAGGATGTTCAATTTGTATCTCCTTCTCGTGGCTTGATTTGGACTACTAGTTAATAGTGATTGGTCAATTCTTAGGGTACGAGGGCAAGCCTATCATATCGTTCATGATTTTATTTTGGCTTACATTGTTACTTGATACTATTCTTTTTCTTCATATAGGGTGAGCAAGGAACATATCTATGCCCCTGCATTTGTTAGTTAGTAGAAGTATGTTGATGGATGGAGTCTACATTGTCTTTTTGTTTCATATTAAAGTTGTTTCCTTCCTATTGATATATTTGAGTTGAGTTTTATATTTTTCTTTATTATAAATTATTGATAATGCTTCTCACCTTATGTATGTTTAATGATATGCTACGATGGCTTGGTTGGGGTCCTTCAAAGTTTTTATCGCCGTGTCATGCCTAGGGCCTAGCTAAGGTAGTGATAAATAGAATAGTAAGCAGACAACGTAGACTCTTTAAATTTTGTCTGAAAAGCCTTTAATCATATGTGAGTTACTAGAAAGAACCTAGCTAACTCGGAGTCTAAAATAAACTAGAAAGAAGTAGGATAGTCAAAAAAGAAAAAAATCATAACACATATCCTTGGATTATGAGAACTTACCACCTCCAATCTTGAAATATGAAACTAGCCTCGAGAAGTAGGAGCATGAGCGCCAATACCTACATTATGATACAATGTAGGCAAGGAGAGTATGCATTAGTACTTTGAATGTACTAAGTGTGTGACCAATGCAATAAGTCATAAACTATGATATAAAATTGATCAATGTAAATAGCATGATAAGTGAGTCATTACATATAAGTAAAACATGAATATGGTCAATGCATAATAAAATCATCACAGATATCATAATAGGACATGAGTCAAATTATAATCAAAATATGAGTCATAAGAAGTCATAACATATGTGGGATGCAACCATAACTGACAATAAGATCATGCAAGCTATTACATGGAATTTTGATGTCTCTTCATAGAATGAAAAAAAATCAACTTGCCAAGGTAGACTCTACCCTTCTAAGTAGATGTAATGAGAGGTGATATATGTGGATCAACTATCTAGCCATATCGATAATAATCCTACAGTGACACATAGCTATGAGACTAAAGACTGATAATAAGGTATCCTAAGGTCGAATTCCCACCTCAAAGTCTACTCGGTGTTGTCACGACCTAAGCCTAGGTCCTAATCATAATCCAATGAATGTGGAACAAAAAGATGTCACACCAAGCCTCTTAGCATAACATAAGCATACAAGAGGTAATAAAGCATAATAATAGGTAAATCAAGCATAAATAGTCTTAAAAGCAAGTTAAACAAGGTAGTTAAGAGTCTTCTCATTAAAGGAAATTACATTACATTGTCCAAAATATGCCTCTACATAACTAGATCTTGGTGGGTACTAAAACATGCCACTAGCTCACGCTCAAGATAAGAAAGAAAATACAAAAGTCTTAACATAGAAACCAACATAAGCAAGAATATAAAGGTATGTCCCTGAAGCATAGTAACTCACCAAAGTCTTCACAAGTGATGCCCAAATCAAGAAACAATAGTGAGGAGTAGTGTTGTCGCCCGTCCCGACATGGTGAAATCATGTAGGCAAAGAGTATGCATTAGTACGTTGGAATGTATTAAGTATGTAGGCATTTAATACATCAAGAAATATCAAAAGATAATAATAATATGCATAATTATAACAATAGAATAAGGCACAGGAGATGATAAATGATCAATGCATCTTTAAAACCATAGAATGGAAGCATTATTAAACATTCCATAACCTAGCATACATACATATGTGAGAATAGGACCCTTACTGGAAATACGACCATGTGGGCTACTAAATGAATCCTGATGTTTCCTCCACACCGTAGAAGGAGTATCCTACTTGCCAAGATAGACTATACCTTACGTTATGGGATCTATCCCACCAGGTGAGTGTCATAACATAATACTAGATGTGGATCCATTACATAAGCCTTATAGGCACATAAACCTACATATTCACGTAGTATTGAGACAAGAGGATTTATATAAGAACGCTTGGGGATAGTCCCCATTACTCAAGCCTTATTTAGTGTTATGTCAAATTTCACATAATGCATTAACTTGCAATACAATAATCATCATTAAAATTCATAATCCATAAAAGTCAAAATTTGTAGTTTATAAAGTAGGTATTGTTACTAAGTAAATCATTTCATATCATAAGAATAGCCCATCTACTTATCTTGCATGAAGTATGGGTATACTCACTATCTTATAAACTTGCATAACATTTGAGTCCTAGGTCACCCTAATAATCATGATCATAAGCATACTTTCATACTTGAAATCTCATTCATGAATCATAGCTTAACATTGAAATTAGGACAAAATATGAGATCATGGACAATTGAGTTTAAAATCATAGAATTGAATGAAATGTATGTAAGAGTAATGTAATTAAAATCAAATTGAATTATAAGTAAGAGAACTCATATCAATTTCATAAGCGTTAATCATGTAATTGGAATTCCTTGTAAATTAATTTAAAATCATGCAATTCATGTAAATTATCATAATTCGTACATAATTAGGTATATTATAAAGTAATAATCGCATTCCAAGAAATTAGAGAAAAATCATGAAAACTCATAGAATTCATGCTTGAAACTTCAGAAAAAGTTTACTTTATTTGGGATCCATGGAAACAAAACAATGTACCTTATTGAAGAAACCCTAGAAATTTGAAGAATGTGACCTTGAATTCGTGGGGAAACTTGGAGCCTTAGTTTGCTCCAATGGTGGATCCTTTTGAAAGAGAACACATAGAAATGTTTGAGAGAATTTGCAGGTGAATGATATTGAGTGAGAATGAGAGTAGTTTTATTATATTTAAGGCAGTTAGGGGCTTAAAATGGCATAGTTTATAGGTTAAATGGGTAGGAAATATCCAAAAAACCTTCATTAAAACTGTTAGATCCCAATCTATGAGTAATATATCAATTTAATACTCATAAACTGTCATACCCAGCATGTTGAAAAGCCTAAAAATGGAAAAATTATGAAACTATTGAACACTTCTTGTTTTATGAGCCAATTTATGGCATGTGGATTGAACCACGGGTCATAGAAAGGTCTCATGGTTGAAGTTTAGAACTTGGTGAAAAATTTTGGTCACTAGAATTCACTCCACAAGGAATAGTATGGGTTGTATTCTTTATATGGCTCATAGTTTGAGTCGTGGATGGGACCCTAAAAGAGAAAAGTTTTTCTATGTCCAGGAGACTCCTACAAAAGGGTTCTATGGTCCATAAATGGAACTATGGACCGTGCATGGGTTTTCGTTGTTTGCAAGTGTTTTTAACAATAGCTCATTTTTTTATGACCATGCCTAGTACAAGCCAAAGCGCGACCCGTGGAATGATTATGGGTCATGAATGTGGTTTCGTGGATGGGTCCAAAAAATTTTATATGAATGACTTTCTGGTCATTTTCAATCTATTCAATTCTTAAAATACGTCTTTTTGACCCTTCTAACTAATTTAACCAACCCAATTCCTATAAAAACCTATTCCTATTTCACTCTAATTCATTCATTCTCATAACCCTCTCCAAAGTTCTCAAAATTTCACTCCTTAAAAAGGATTCACTCCATTGAAGCAATGGTTTGAAGGTTTGGCTAACAAAGTTTCATAATTATTTCTTCAAATTTAGGGATTCCATGTAATAGTCGACATAGTCTTATTGTCAGCTATGATCTTATTCATGCATATGTATGCTAGGTGATGAATAATTTTATGATGCTTCTACTCATGGTTTTAAACATGCATTGATCATTGATAGCTTGTCCTTATTCTATTGATTATGATCATGCATATTGATATTATGTTATGAAATTTCTTGATGCACGGCATACCTACATACTAAGTACATTTCACGTACAAATCCTTACTTTTTTTCCTACATGATCTAACCATGTAAGGACGAACGATAAGACTATTCCTTCATTTCATGGCTAGAGTTGGATTGTGCTTTGAAGATTGTTGGTGTGTTCTCATGCTTTGGGGACAAGCCTTGTTCATGTTATATCTTGAGACTCTACGATTTTGTTATTATTCTATCTTGAGGGCGAGCTAGTAGGCATGTTCTAGTCCCTGCCAAGATCTATGATGTAGAAGCATGTTTTGGACTAAAGATGTTGTAATTCCCCTAAGGGAAACTATGAATTTGATGTTGATATGTTTTGTTTGCTTGCTCTCTTATGTTTTACTTACTTTACCTTATGTAAGCTTATGATATGATCAAGATACTTGGATGGAGTGCCTTCGGGTGTCACATTTGTTGTGCCATAGCTAGACCCTATAAACTCAAACTACGAAACCCCTTCTATGACTCATCATTCCTTTTACGGTCCGCAAAGTACCCTCGTAAATGACTTCTTGACTTACCCAACTACGGACCATGTTTATGATTTGTAAAACATACTATGATTCATATGTTGGACTCGTCATGTCCCTCAACACTTAGCCAATTTTCCATTTTCCAGAACCTTATCCATGACCCACATTTACGAGAAATATGATCTTAAACATGACTTCCATGTTCAAATATTTCACTAAGTCATAGCCCAAACCATGAGGCCTATCTACAACCTATGGAAAAAACCACGAATCATAGATGAGCTCATAGTGTCTTATCTAAAACCAGATTCCTACTCTTTTCAAATTTACAACTTTTAAATGTACGGGGTGTTACAACATCTCCCCTAGGGAACATTTATCCTCGAATGGAATAAAATAAGCTTGATTATAGTAGAAACACAATCAACAACATAACATGAATGCAAAATGAAACTTAAAACGTCAATTTCATAAGCTCAATAAACTTATGCATTAAATGTCATTCAGAACAGTCTCGTGATCATGCATGCATGCAATATAAAAAGGGAAACTAGATACGTAAGAATATGGAGGAATAGTTAGTATTTAGGTAACTTAGGCTTCAATAGAAGGAAATAGGTAAGGATATTATTTCATCATGTTTGCTTCCGCTTCCCATGTAGCACTCTCAACTTGTTGGTTCCTCTATAACACTTTAATGGAAGCAACGTCCTTATTTCTCAATCTCTTCACTTGCCGATCAAAAATTTCAATCCTTACTTTATCAATCAAATTCTTTTTAAGACTTCCACCCTCCAATGAAATAACAGAGTTTGGCTCACCTATGAATTTCCTCAACATCGGCATATGGAACACCAGATGAACCATAGCTAACTCCAATGGCAAATCTAGTTCATAGGCTAACTTCCCAACTCGCTTTAGGATCTTGTAAGGCCCCAATTATCTAGGGCTTAGCTACCCTCTTTTTCCTAAACTCATTACACCCTTCATAGGTGAGACCTTCAAATATACCCAATCACTTTCATCAAACTCAAGGTCCTTTTTTCTAACATCAAAATATGACTTTTGGTGACTTTGGGCAGCCTTCAACTTTTCCCTTATAACCATTACTTTTTCAATAGAATCAAGTACCAAGTTGAGTCAAATCAATGAAATCTCTCCAACTTCAAACCATCCCATCGGTGACCTACTTTGTCTATCATAAAAGGCCTCAAATGGTGTTATTTCAATACTTGAGTAAAAACTATTATTGTAAAAAAATTTAATAAGAAGTAGGTGATCATCCCAACCACTCTTTAAACCAAGTACACATTTCATAAACATATCTTCCAATATTTTTATTGTTATTTTGTCTTTCTCATCTGTTTGAGGTGAAACGTGGTACATAGCTTTACTTTACTACCAAAACCCTTTTGAAAGGAATTCGTAAAATGAGAAATAAATTGAGTACCACAGTACGATAAGATAGACAATGTAACTCCATGCAGCCTCACCAACTCTAAAATATAAACCTTAGCATAATACTCGATACTATAAGAAGTCATCATTGGCAAAAACTAGGATGATTTCATCATTCTACCAACAATCAGCCATATTGAGTTAAATTGTTTTTGTTTCCTTGGAAAACCCATGAAAAAGTCTAGATTCACCTCTTCCATCTTCCAAGTATGAATCTCAAGGTATGAGGCTAAACCACCCAGTCTTTGGTGTTCAACCTTCACTTATTGGCAATTAGAACATCTTGCCACACACCTTGCTATGTCCTTCTTCATGTTATTCCACCAATACACCTCTCTCAAATCTCTATATATTTTGGTGGATCCGGGATGAATAGAATACAAAGAGTTGTGATCTTCATATAGAAACTTCTCCCATAGACCATCTATATTTGGAACACACAATTGACCTCGGTAATAAAGTACTCCATCTCCTTTTTTGAGAAAACCTCAATATTCTTATTAAATGTCAACCTCTTCAGCTTAACTAAAGTTGGATCCATTGCTTTCTTTATTTTATCCTCTACTACTAAAGATGATTTTCCCTATTTTACACAAGTACACCACCATTAGACCCATTTAGCCACACACCCAACCAAGCCAAATAGTGCACTTCTTTGACCAACTCCCTCTTTCCATCCTACACATGTGCAACGCTACCAATAGACACTTTACTAAGTGCATTAACCATAATATTTTCCATGCTTGGGTGATACATCACACTCATGTCATAATCCATAAGAAGCTCCCACCACCTCTTTTGCCTTAAGTTCAAGTCTCTTTGGCTAAACATGTGTTGCAAACTTTTATGGTTGGTGAATATGTCAACATGAATTACATAGAGGTAATGACTTCAAATCTTCAATGCAAATACCATGACCGTTAATTCAAGATCATGAGTTGGGTAGTTTCACTCATGCACCATTAATTTCCTTGATGCATAAGCAATAACCTTCCTATATTGCATCAAAATACGACCCAACTTAAGATGAATCACAATAAATAACAAATCCATCCAAACATTCAGGCAATGTCAAAATAAAGGCTAATGTAAGACGATCCTTCAACATTTGAAAGATTTTCTCATATTCATTGGACCATTGGAATTTTACCTTCTTTTGGGTCAACTTAGTCAAATGCAAGGCAATGGAAGAGAATCCTTCAACAAACCTTCTATACTATCCGAACAATCCCAAAACTCGCATAATGTCTGAAAGATACAATGGTCTAGGTCAATTCTTTACCACCTTCATCTTTCAAGTCTACCCTAATACCATCACCCAAGATAATATCGCAAAGGAAAGCCACCTCCATCAACTAATATTCATATTTTCTAAACTTTGCAAAGATTTTCCCTAAACTTTGCAAAGAGTTGCCTATCTCTCAATTTTTGCAACACAATCTGCAAGTGATCCTCATGCTACTTTACACCCTACGAATAGACCAATATGTCATCTATGAAAACCACCACAAATATGTCCAAAAATGGTTTGAAGTCCATTTTTGTCAAGTCTATGAAAGTTGCGGAAGCATTTGTTAGTCTAAATGAAATGACCATACCTGATTCTAAATGCCTTCTTTGGAATGTCACACTCCTTCATCCTCAATTGGTGATACTCGAACCAAAGATCAATTTTGGACAAGTATATTGCACCTTGGATTTGATCAAATAGATCATCAATCCTTAAAATTAGATACTTATTTTTATGGTGACTTTGTTCAATTGACTATAATCCACACATATCCAAAGTGAACTATTCTTCTTTCTTACTAACAGTATAGGAGCACCCCATGGCCATACACTACGCCTTATGAACCCTTGTCAAGCAAGTCCCTCAATTGTTCTTTCAATTCTTTCAACTTTATTAGGGAAATTCGATATGGAGGTATCGAGATGGGTTAAGTATTGGGTATAAGATCAATGCCAAAGTCAATTTTTATTTTGAGGGGAATATCGAGCAAATCATCAGGGAAAACATCGAGGAATTCATTAACAATAGGGATTGAGTCAAGAACAGGGACTTCATATTCAACATCTCTAACCTGAATAACATGATATATGCACCCTTGAGAAATTATTTTTTGAGTCTTTACATAAGAGATAAACTTACCCATGTACATCAAATTAGAGCCCTTCCACTAAAGAATAGGCTCATCGGAGAATCAAAATTTAACCTTACGAGTTCTACAATCAATAGAGGCATATGATGCATGCAACCAATCCACGCCAAGAATTATATCAAAATCGGTCATGTCAAGTTCAACGAGATCACAAGGAAAGATTCTATGCAAGACCAAATGGGATAATTTCTATAGACTTTCTTGGACAAAACAAACTCACCAATCAGAATATAAAAAGAGTAAGGCTCTAAAAAAACTTTGGGAGACATGATGACGTTCAAACCTACTTTGCAATTGGAAATAGGTCGATCATTATCAGCATATTAACCCAACAAAAGAGTTGGGGTTTAATACCACAGGGAATGTTGGTTAAGAGGTGAAGTGATTCACTGAACTAGGCATTTGTAGATTCTAATTAGGGGTTACAGTAAATAAATTCAAGATTCAGCTAACAATAATTCTAAATTGCAAAATTAACAATAGATTAAGAGAGATATCGGGGGTGTATAAATATGGGAATAGATCTAAATAACCTGGTCTAAACACTTGATTAATCGAGTTAAAAATATGTAAGTAAGCTAGGTTGCTGGTAACCAACACTACATTTATATCAGTGAAGGTGTTTCACATGAATCTATTAATACATCATATGCAAATCCCTCAAGGACATGTTTGGCCTTAGAAATTATAGCAAAACTCCTAATGCCTTAGCCGTTAACCTAAGTTTATGGCATTCAACTTAAACTCCAAAAGATTTTCAGCTAATACACCTATTGCACACTCTAATTACTCAAAATAATACAATAATTAGAGATTAAAAGTAAACCCCAAGTTTGCAACCTCAAGATTATAGATGAAACTTAGAAATAGGTGAAAACTCACTCAAATTAACATCAATATAATCAAAATGTTATAGACCCAGATCATAAAACCAAAGACCCATATTATTTACAAACCCCCAACATAGGGAATTCAGCCACTCGTGCTCAAAAGTAAAGAAACAATACCATAATTAGTAGTTGAGTACATGGGTAATATGAATTTACAAGAGAAAGTTGACTTACTCTAGCTAATCTCTTCAATTTCTTCTTCCTAAATCTTAAAATCAAAAATCCCTTGTACTACTTGAGCAAGAAGCTTCTATGTACTCTACTCTCTCTCTCTATCTATAAAATATGATACGGAATGCTATGTACAATGTCCTTGCCAAAAATCTTATATAGTCTGTGCAAATTAATAAAAGTTTGTACATCAAATTGTCATTTAGCGGTCAAGATCAGCAATCGCTGAGCACTTTGGTGATGCATTAAATGTGCACTTAACCACCTTCTTTAACATATCCTATAGGATTGAGTCTCCACAAGATTGGGATACATCTATATACTCTGCTGATTATGTACTGCAATCCACCAAACTTCCCTCTGCATCGCCTTTTTGTCATGAACTTAGGGTCCTGAGTACTGTAACATTAGGCAGTCTACTTGGTCATTTGGTGATATGTCAAATATTTTGGTGATGTCAATTTTGATAACCTTTCTAGCATGAACTTGGAGGATTGGTTTCTACAATGTTAGGAGGTCTCATTAAATCTTTGACATTTCACCGAATATGCTGGTGAAGTTGTTTTTGTCAACCTTTTTGACACTTTTGCCTCTTTTCCATATTTTGTTAAGCATTGTCCACTTATGAACTTTTATCTCTAATCCTGTCATGAAATACATAATTTAATTAGCGTATGGACAATAATATCACATTAAAGACAACATTTCTTCACATTCTAAGCCCAAAATGAGTCCAAGATATGGACTTATCAACAGCCCCAACTTAAGCTTTTTCTTACTATCAAAAAAACCAAACACCAATTGGTCTA
Organism: Solanum aculeatissimum; assembly: GCA_038996855.1. Taxonomy (NCBI): domain Eukaryota; kingdom Viridiplantae; phylum Streptophyta; class Magnoliopsida; order Solanales; family Solanaceae; genus Solanum; species Solanum aculeatissimum. The sequence goes on along the minus strand of JBCEWC010004100.1, from coordinate 11,772 downwards.
ACTCAATGTAATGACCCAAACTTTTAAGGAACTTATCTATGCTTAACTCACTGGTTTCCAACTTGTCTTAGGTGATTTATGAATGTTTCGGGTCTCACTTGCCAAGACTTGATCAAAAGAACTCATTTGCATAGTTTTGCATGAAGAATTGTGGAATCACTGACTTCAAATGGCCATATCTCTTCATACAGGATTAATTGGTAGGACCATGACCTCTCTAATTGAAGCTCTTTTAGTTAGATTTCCAACGCACTTGGTCTCACGTGATTTGGAGTTCGGATGAATGCGTTATGACCTTTTTAGTTAGCCTGCCTATGCATGGTTGCTTTTTTGGAAATTCGGCTAAGGTGTGGCACCAAGGTACCCCTCACAAACCGTTTTCCACTAGATGGTCCTTGAATAGGTCCATATGACCTCTCACGAGGCATGGTAAGGTGTTTTATGATGGCCTTGACTTAAGAAGTGGTTTTATGTATAAGGTTTGCATTCCGGAATCCACGTCAACAAGGAAGGACGCTTCATAGACCGTGTGGGACTTGATGGTCCATGTGGATATATGTGGGAGAGAACCAGTCAAGGTTCTTGGCCAAGTGAGGCTCCATGGATAAGTTTATGGTCCATGTGAAGCCTCATTGGTCGTGTGGCCTTTCGTGTGGCTACGAGAGAGAATATTTTCTAAGTATGGGATCACCGTCTCAAACCTTCGTCAGTGTTACATTTTTCTAAGTATAGCTTGATAGAGGGGTACACGACCCGTCTGACATTACACGGTCTGTATAGTGGGCTGTGAGGATGACCTGGCAATAATTTCTTATCCGTTCATTAATGGTCTAATTATAATTTTGGTGATTTCCTAAGGCCGTTTTAGTATTCCTAAGCCCTCTTTAACATCTGAATTAGCCTATACATCTTCATTCTATTTCAAATTCATTCAAACACTTAGAATTATACTCAAACCCTCTTAAGAAACTCCTCTCAAGGCTCTAGTAAAGACTTAGCTTGGGATTCAAGGGAAGACTCTATTCTTCATCAATTCTTCTTACTTTTCTTGGCTAATAAAGGTATGTGGGATTGATTTGTAGTTATCCTTTCAACCATGAAGACCCCAAAACTCTTGTACACTTGATTTTATGAAATTTAAGCTTACTTTAAATATGGGTCTTTAAATTTATTATTGATTTGATTAAATTGAAGTATGGGTTGTAACTATTATATGATTTTAAAGTAATTTAAGTTCAATTATCATGATTTGCATTGAAATTATGAAGATTTGAATATGCATTGTCCCTTGAAAGCTTGTTTTTATGAATGGGTAACCTAAATTGTGATTTGAATTGGAATTTACTCATGGGTTTTACTTGAATTTTGTATTGTATCGTTGATTTAAGATTGAATCTCTATTTCCCATGCATTCATCTTATCATTCATGACATATGCATACTTGAAACTTGATTTTGATGAAATTCTTTTTATGGGCTTAGTCCCACCTTGAGTTAACTTGACTTGATTTTTAACGACGTGGGATATAACTAGAGGCATTATTGGACATATCAAATTCTATTGTACGCCCACATTATATGCTTGTTTGAGTTTCTATGACTATGTATGTATTATGCTTTGACTATGAATATGCTTATGCTATTATGGAATGTTTAATGAGAATATGCTTATATGGAAAGTCCCAAGCCCCTTCTTATCCCCATAGTGTGAGTCATACTTACCCGCCTCTTAGAAGTATTTGTTATGTGCTGTGTGATTTATGCAAATCCCTTTCCCTATGGAATCCCCATAGCTTGAGTCCAAAATCCCATAATCCATTAGACTTATATGTTTATTTGTTTAAATTACGCCCTTATGAACTGATGATGTGTAAATTGATTCTAAGATGGCTTGTTTAAGGGCTCTCGAGTTCTCATTCTCCATGTCACGCCTAGGACCTACTCCCGGGTCATGACAAAGATGGTATCATAGCACTAAGTTTGTAAATGGTCCTCGGAGTCCAACATGCTGCATGAGGTAGAGTCTTATTCATGGGTGTGTTGTGCACTTTACCTATGACTGAAAGGCTATGGCGATGGTCTAGAAATTGTCTCACTTCGTTATCCCTTATGTGGTGTTGTGAATCATTTCGTAAGATTTACTAATTTAATGGTATCCTTGTTACTCTTTCAGAAGATGCCTCCTCGAAGAGCCTTTTTCCCTAGACAGGACCGGGTTGAAGAGAATCAGGCTCCTCAAGTGCCTATGGGGGAGCAAACTACTCAAGATGAATTTCGTACTACTATTGCTAAGTTGGCTCGAGTTATGGAAAATCAGGCTAAGCAGGCTAACCCTCCTCCTCATGTCCCTACTTTGGCTGCTAGGGTGAGAGATTTCACTCTGATTAACCTTCTAGAGTTCTATGGGTCAAAGAATTATGAGGACGCTCAAGACTTCATTGATGAGCTCACCGAAGTGCTTACTATTATGGGGGTGACTTCAGAAGAGAAAGCTAAATTAGTTGTTTATCAACTAAAGGATGTGGCCCAGGTGTGGTATACCTAATGGTTGATGGAAAGGGTTGGTGGTTACAGTGTTGGTTACGATGAGTTCAAGGATGCCTTTCTGGATTGTTTCTTTCCCCTTGAGCTCAGGGAAACCAAAATAACTTAATTTATCAATCTTAAATAAGGTGGCATGTATTTATGAGACTATTCCCTCAAGTTCACCAAGCTCTCAAAGTATGCTCCGATGTTGGTGGCTGACTCCCATGCAAGAATGCACAAGTTCATTTCTGGAATCTCTAACTTGGTAGTGAAGGAGTGTCATACCATTATGCTTATTCAGGAGATGGATATTTCTAGGCTCATGACTTATGATGAACAGATTGAGGGAGAAAATCTTAAAGAGAGGAGAACGAATGACTCTAAGAGGGCCCGCTATGAAGATAGGTTCTCCAATTCTAGGAGTAGTGGTATGAGTGTTCGTTTCCATCAGGGCTAAGAATCTAATGCAAGGGTTGTTAATGCTAGAGTGCCTCCTCCTAGGGCACCAGTCGAAGGTGGGCCAATGGTCCCTCGATGTGGTATGTGTGGAGGAAATCACTCGGGTGAATGTAGGAAGACTTCAAGTGTGGTAGTATGGACCATAATATTACTGATTGTCCAAAGAATACAAAGAAGGTTCAAGTAGTTCCAGGTGGTCAGGGTCAGCAAAAGGCTCAAGTTGGTGGTGCTCCCAGAAATAATAGGTTTTACTCTCTTCATGCAAGACAAAAGATGGATGGGGCTTTGGATATTATGACTGGTATGTTAAAAGTCTTTGATTTTGATGCTTATGCTTTGCTTAATCTAGGTGCAAATTTATCTTTTGTAACTCCTCTTTTGGCTGTTAAGTTTGGTTTGAGTCCTGAATTGTTGAGAGAGCCTTATTTGGTCTACACTCCCGTGGGCGAGTCTATTGTTGCTCGAACTGTTTATCGAGGTTTTCTTGTCTATATTTTGCATAAACTCCTCTTGTGTGACCTTATAGAGCTTGAGATGTTTGATTTTTATATCATACATGGGATGGATTTGTTCCATGCTTTGTATGCCTTCGCTGACTGTAGAACTTGGATGGTCAAGTTCTAGTTTTTGGGTAAACCTATTTTGGAGTGGAAAGGTAGTGATTCCTCTTTTAAGGGTAGGTTTATTTCCTACCTCAAGGCCAGAAAGATGATTTCTAAGGGTTGTATCTATCATAATGTTAGAGTTCGGGACGTTGAATCTGAGCCTCCTACTCTTGAGTCAGTTCCCATGGTTAATGAATTTCCAGACATTTTTCCCGATTTGTCTGGTGTTCCTCCCAAAAGGGAAGTGGACTTTGGCATAGACCTCCTTCCAGATACCCAACCAATATCTATTCCTCCTTACCATATGGCTCCGTCCGAATTGAAAGACCTTTTGGAGAAAGGTTTTATTAGGTTGAGTATTTCACTATGGGGTGCTCTGGTGTTGTTTGTAAGGAAAAAGGATGGGTCACTCCAAATGTGTATTGACTATCGACAGTTGAACATTGTTATCGTTAAGAACAAGTATTTGTTGTCTGGGATTGATGACTTGTTCGACCAGTTACGGGGTGCCACCCATTTCTCAAAGATTGACCTCCATTCCGGCTACCACCAGCTAAGATAAGAGAGTGTGATATCCCCAAGATATCATTTTGAACTAGGTATGGGCATTTTAAGTTTATGGTGATGTCATTTGACTAGACTAATGCTCTGGCCGTGTTTATGGATCTGATTAATAGAGTGTTCAAGTTATTCCTTGACAGTTTTGTGGTTTTCTTCATTGATGATATACTGATATACTCCTGAAGTGAACAAGAGCACATGCATCACTTGAGGTTAATTTTCCAGACTTTGAGGGAGAAACAATTATTTGCCAAATTCAGCAAGTGTGAATTCTAGTTGGGTGAAGTGGCCTTTCTTGGTCACATTGTGTCGGGTGATGGTATCAAGGTTGATCCAAAGAAGACTGAGGTCATGAAGAATTGGCCTAGACCATTTAATCTTATGATATTCAAAGCTTTCTTAGATTAGTTGATTACTATCGGAGGTTTGGTAAGGATTTCTCATCCATTGCATCCCCTCTAACTAAGTTTACTCAGAAAAAGGCTAAGTTTGTATGGACTGATAAGTGTGAGGAGAGTTTTCATACATTGGAGGATCGGTTTACATCGGCTCCTGTTTTTACTCTATCGGATGGATTAAATGGGTTTGTGGTGTATTGTGATACTTCTCAGATTGGGTTGGGTTATCTACTTATTCAACATGGTAAGGAGATAGCTTATGCCTCTAGGAAATTGAATTTGCATAAACACAATTACCTGACTCATGACCTTAAATTGGTATCTATGGTGTTCGCTTTGAAGATTTTGAGACATTACCTATATGGGGTTCATGTTGATGTATTCACTGATCATAAGAGTCTTCAATATGTGTTTACCCAAATGAATCTTAACCTGAGACAAAGGAGATGGTTGGAGCTACTTAAGGACTATGACATGAGTGTTCTATATCATCTCGGCAAGGAGAATTTGTAGTTGATACCCTTAGCAGGCTATCCATGGGTAGTGTGTCTCATGTTGACGAAGGAAAGAAGGAGTTGTTAAAGGATGTGCACCGCTTGGCCAGGTTAGGTATTAGATTGGCTAACTCCGATGGTGGTGGTATTCATGTTCAAAATGGAGCCAAATTTTCCATGGTTGTAGATGTCAAGGAAAATCAAATAGACCCGTCTTTGGTTGAATTGAAGAAGTTGGTTTTCTAAAAGAAGATTGGAGTTTTCTCCCCAAGGGGGAGATGGTGTGCTTTGGTATCTTGACCAGTTGTGTGTTCCCAATGTCGATGGGCTTAGAGAGGTAATCATGAGTGAAGCTCACAACTCTTATTATTCCATACACCCAGGATCCACCAAGATGTATCGAGACTTGAGGGAGGTTAATTGGTGGCATGGTATGAAGAGAGACATAGCCAAGTTCGTGTATGAATGCCCTAGTTGTCAACAAGTGAAGGTGGAGCATCAAACGCTCGGTGGTTTGACCTAAAACATTAAGATTCCTACTTAGAAGTAGGAAGATGTGAATATGGATTTTCTTGTTGGTTTGCCCCACACTCGTAAGCAATTTGATTCTATTTGGGTTATTGTCGATCGGATGATCAAGTCGGATCATTTTCTACCGATCAAGACTACTTACACTGCTGAAGATTATGCAAAATTGAATATTCGAGAATTGGTGAGGTTGCATGGTGTGCCTATGTCTATTATATCGGATCATGGTGCTCAATTTACTTCTCATTTTTAGAGATCTTTCAAAAAAGGCATTGGTACTAAGGTGAAGTTGAGTACCACTTTTCATCCCCAAACTGATGGTCAGGCCGAAAGAACAATTCATACTTTGGATGACGTGTTTAGGGCTTGTGTTTTAGAGTTCAAAGGATATTGAGATGATTACCTACCGCTCATTGAGTTTGCTTATAACAATAGTTTCCATGCTAGTATTGGGATGGCATAGTTTGAGGCTTTATATGGAAGAAGGTGTAGGTCCTCGGTTGGATGGTTTGAGTTAGGATAAATGGTCTTGATTGGCCTGGATTTTGTGATTGAGGTTACGGAGAAGGTGAAGCTAATTTGGGAAAGGTTGAAGGCAGCTCAAAGTAGGCAAAAGTCATATTCGGATATTAGAAAGAGAGACCTTGAGTTTCTTGTGGGGGATTGGGTGTTTGTGAAAGTCTCACCTTTGAAGGGTGTGACGCATTTTGGCAAGAAGGAAAAACTTAGCCCCCGGTATGTAGGCCCTTATGAAGTTGTTGAGTTGATTGGCAATGTGTCTTATAGATTGGACTTGCCTCCGGACATGATGTCTATTCACTCTGCCTTCTATGTGTCTGTTGAGAAAATTAGTGTCGGTTGAGATCTTTGAGGAGAATTTGTCTATTCACTCTGCCTTCTATGATGTCTATTCACTCTCCTTTGGAAGGTATCCGTTTTGAGGAGAATTTGACCTATGAAGTGTCGGTTGAGATCTTGTATAGGCAAGTGAAGAGGCTTCGCAATAAGGATGTGTCTTCGATAAAGGTGCTTTGAGGAATCAACATATGGAGAGCGCTACATGGGAAGTGGAGTTAGACATGAAGAAGCGATATTCCCATCTTTTCCCATCTACTCAAGCTTAAGGTACTAGGTTCTTCTTATTTCTAATGATCCAAATTCATTACCTCTTGAGTCTCATGATATGACATGCATACATGCACATGAAAATGATTTAAAAATATTTTGAATGACTTGATAATGATTTGACATGAGTTTTAATCACTTGAGGATTTTTTTCAAGAAATGGTCCATGAATTTTGTTTACTTGTTCAGATTTTTCTTGTTTAAATCTAGCTTATCAAGCCCTATTCTAGCCCATTTGAGGGAGAATGTTTCCAAGGGGGAGACAATATAATGACCCAGACTTTTGAGGAACTTATCTATCCTTAACTCAGTGAATTCCAACTCATCTTAGGTGATTTATGAATGTTTTGGGTCTTACTTGTCAAGTCTTAATCAAAAGAACTCATTTGGATAGTTTTGCATGAAGAATTGTGGAAGCACTGACTTCAAATAATCATATCTCTTGGTATAGGATGAACTGGGAGGATTATGACCTCTCAAATTGAATCTCTTTGAGTTAGCTTTCCAAATGCAGTTGGTCTAACTTGATTCATAGTTTGGATGAATAAGTTATGGCCTTTTTAGTTGGACTACCTGTGCATGGTTGCTTTTATGAAAATTCGGCTAAGGCATGGCACCAAGAGACCCCTCACGGACCGTGTGACACTAGATGGTCCATGAAGATATTTTTCTGACCTCTCATGAGGCCCGGTAAGGTGTTTTTTGATGGACTTGACCTAAGGAGTGGTTCTTTGTATAAGGTTAGCATTCCGGAATCCACGTCAACGAGGAAGGATGCTTCACGGACTGTGTGGGACTTGATGGTCTGTGTGGCTGTCCATGGGAAAAAACCAGTCAAGATTTTTGGCCAAGTGAGACTCCATGGACCAGTTCATGATCGGTGTGAAGCCTCACGGCCCGTGTGGCGTTCTATGTGGCTACGAGAGTGAATATTTTCTAAGTATGGGATCACCATCTTGGACCTTTGTCAGTGTTACATTTTTATAAGCATGGCTTGATGGCGGGGTACACGACCTGTGTGTCACTACACGGTCCATGTAGTGGGCCGTGAGGATGACCTGTCAACATTTTCTTATTCATTCATTAATGGTCTAATTGAAATTTTGGTGATTTCCTAAGGTCGTTTTAGTCTTCATAAGCCCTCCTTAACATCTGAATTAGTCTATACATCTTCATTCTATTCTAAATTCATTCAAAAACTTAGAATTATACTCAAACCCTTTAAGAAACTCCTCTCAAGGCTTTACTGAAGACTTAGCTTGGGAATCAAGGGAAGACTCAATTCTTCATCAATTCTTCTTACTTTTCTTAGTTAATCAAGGTATGTGGGATTGATTCATGGTTCTCCTTTCAACCATGAAGACCACAAAACTCTTTTACACTTGATTTTATGAAATTTAAGCTTACTTTAAATATGAGTCTTTAAATTTATTGTTTATTTGATTAAATTGAAGTATGGGTTGTACCTATTATATGATTTTAAAGTTCTTTAAGTAATTATCATGATTTGCATTGAAATTATGAAGATTGGAATATGCATTGTCCCTTGAAAGCTTGTTTTTAAGCAGGGGTAACCTAAATTGTGATTTGAATTGGAATTTACTCATGGGTTTTACTTGAATTTTATTTTGTATTATTGATTTAAGATTGAATCTCTATTGTCCATGCATTCATCTCATCATTCATGACATATGCATACTAGAAACATTATTTTGATTAAACTCTTGTTATGGGCTTAGTCCCACCTTGACTTGACTTGACTTAATTTTGAACGACGTGGGATATGACTAGAATGTGATCACATCTTGTCTTGACTCGGCTTATTGAGCATCTTGGTGTATACATCATCTTGTGCTTGTCTTGTATGAGTTAATCCTATGCATTGATCCTTAAACTTGATACTTAAACTATGATTTGACTTTTGAGCCCATTGTTTTGACTTGAAAAGATAACCTCCATTTTGAAAGCTTGTATATGTATATGTATTACCATGGGTTGTGAATTATTACCGAGGGATTGGTGTCAGGGTGGACTATCTCCAAGGGTCCATACTCTTTTCCATCAAACCATGTGCAAAACATGGGTATTCTCCCTTCTTGGGATTGACTTGTATTCCCTTTTTTAGGGTTGACTTGGGATCTACCTGGCAAGTATTCCAATTCCAAGTAGTAGATTGCTTGGTCTATCTTCGGTCGATTGAGGTCACATCCCCACTATGGCTATGGAACTATCACATTCATGCATCATGGATTTCATGGCATATTTACATAATATCCTTCCTTGCTTATATACCTCTTTCTATATATGTGTCTCTGCCATCTAACTTGTTTTGTAGGAATTCATGTTCATATGCATTGCATGCCCGCATACTTAGTGCATTATATGTACTAACGCATACTCTTCATCTACATGATTTAACCATGTAAAGTTGGAGACGATATCTATCCACCTTTGGACGGTTAGCTTGTTGATCTTGGATTGTTGCTAGTGGTGAGCCCTTTATTCCAAGGGAAAGACCCACCTTCCTCTACCTTATGTTGTGTTATTTCTTTTCTATCATATGACTTTACGATGAGCCCAGAATATGTCATGGCCCCCATCATATCTTATGTAGAGGCATTGTTGGATATATCGGATTATATTGTACACTCACATTATATGCTTGTTTGAGATGCTATGACTATATATATATTATGCTTTGACTATGATTATGCTTATGCTATTATGACATGTTGAATGAGAATGTACTTATATGGGAAGTCCCATGCCCCTTCTTTTCCTCGTAGCGTGAGTCATACTTATCCGCCCCTTAGAACGTATTTGTTATGTGCTATGTGATTCATGCAAATCCCGTTCCCCATGGCATCCCCATAGCTTGAGTCCAAAGTCCCGTAATCCCTTAGAATTATATGTTTACTTGTTTAAATTACGTGCTTTTGAACTAATGATGTGTAAATCGATCCTAAGATGGCTTATTTAAGGGCTCTTAGATTCTCATTCGCCATGTCACGCCTAGTTCCTACTCCCGGGTTGTGATACTTAAAGCTTGTGAACATGGCCACAGGGAGCAACACATACAATTCTACCATTTTAATCCATCCTCAAAGTTTCAACAAATCACTTACGCGATTTTAAATCCTCAATAGGTGACTAAGGATTTATCAAGACATGGCTACACTCACAATTGATCATGTGGCTATTGATCACTACCTAGAAGCATCACCATTTACCCTCACACCAAACAAGATCCTATAAACACAATGATTAGGACATAATTTCCAAGGATCTCTCCGACACTCACTCTCCCAATTGAGAAATGGCATGTAAGTTTCAACCCATAGGCTTGCCCTTATTCTCAATCAGAGTACATTTAATTTCATCTGGAAAGGACTTTATTTGTGCTATAATGTGAAGCTAAGGTTGGGTAGGATAGCATATGGATAGTAGTGGGTCATCCCTTTTTGAACTCTACACACACTTTTCACTTTTATGCTCCTTTTGGTCCTCACTCTTTTCCTTTTCCAATTGACACTTTTTTGCATTTTGATTTTCCATCCTAGGTGTCTCCCTTTTGCACAATCTTTTAACAATTTCAGAGGGTCCTCTTTTTCAACAACCGTTTTTTCAATTTTTCAACTTTTTAGAACTTTTCTTGTTTTTCTCATCATTCAAGGACTCCTCTTTTTTCTTTCTTTTCCTTTTTATTTCCTTAACATTTACAAGAGAGATACCCTCTCTTCTACCAACACCCCCAACTTTGGCCTTTGTCCATATCTTTGCTCACTTAAGCTCAAGGAGGGATTGGTAAGGATGAAGATAGAGTTGCCATTCACAATAAAGGTCAAGGCTATAAGGCTCCCAAAGAAAGAACTAAGGCTCAAAAAGGGTTCACTAAGGGATTAATTCAATGTTCATGGAAGTTCATATGGTCAAGATGGACTCAAAAGAAACCGAAGAAGGCCTAGGGTCCTTTTCTAATCTTGAATCAACCAAATCACTACTCAAAACAAATCAAGAAAGTTCTAGATGTTGCAAAACATTCCTTTCAACAAAATCATAACTCACATTGGCAAAATAGATTCGCATTCAAATAGTGGTAACACACACTCAAAACCTACGATCATTGTATATCCAAGCTCAATACTCACATAGTCAACTCAAGATTCCCCAAATCTATTCATGGATTGAGTTTTTCAAGATAAGGACTAATCAATGAGTTAGTACTTGTTTCTCATCCATGGTACCATCCAAATCAAACATATGGACTATCCATACTTGGATTGCTAAGGACTAGAGACATGATAAACACATTTGAATGGCTTTTCATATATGCATGAGGTTTGCCACAATTAAAGACATCATTCACAATCATTTATCCATTTAACTCAAAAAGAAGGAAAATTAAAATAACTACCAATCTATTACAACCCAAAATGAAATAATATTTACAGCCCACCATTAAAAATTATCTCAAATATCCATCAATAAAAATCAAAATAAAAGTATTATCTCGACGAAACCATGACAAAAATAGTGAGAAAACATCATCAAGAAATATTGGGGACTTCCAATTGCTCACTCCCTCAAAAAAAAGAACATTTTCCTTAATGTGCAAGAACAAAAAGACAACTCAATCTACAAAAACTAAGTTCAACAAAAACTTTAATCAAGAACTAGCACCATATCTCGGTAACGGCACCATTATTGATGACGTTCAAACATACTTCACAAATGAAAATAAGGATGATCGTTATTAGAATATTAACATATAACAAAACAGTCAAGGTCGAATTCCATAAGGAATGGTGGTTCAAGAGGTGTAAAGATTCATTGAACTAGGCATTTATAGAGTCTAATTGGGGGTTACGGTAAATAAATTCAAGATTTAGCTAATGACAAATCTAAATTGCAAAATTAATTGTCGCGATCCGGATAGGGGGCCTAGATGTGACATGGAAAAAGAGGACCCGAAGACCCTCGATCAATCCATCATAGCATCGTTACACTCATCATCGGTTCGGAAACGCGGAAGCTAAAGCATGTAGCACATAAGCTCTAAGGGTTTAGGGACTTGGGA
>JBCEWC010004099.1:0-28229 GCA_038996855.1 Solanum aculeatissimum | reverse complement strand
ATCTCTTGAGTAAGCATGGCCATACAACATTCCCTCACAACCAAGTTAGAAATACCCGAGATGAATTTGTGCGCCCTGGCACGGGGATCCGACACAAGTATAAACCACCATGTAATATCATTACTTGAGAAATCATGAAAGAGAAGAAGATTAGTTGAGCTTGTGGAGGAAAGGGCTCGACAATCAAAACTCAAATACCTTGGAAATTAAATAGAGAGAAATCAAATTTTAAGAAGGAGTAGAAACCCTAGTTTAGTTCTCTTGCCTTCAACTTGAAGGATGCCTGAGAGTGTTTTGAGTCTTAGAAATGTTTTGGGTGGAGGAGAATGAGTAAAGTAGGTTTGTATATGTAGATAAAGGGTCATTTGAGGGGTAACACAATGTAATTTAAGTGTTAAGTAATAAGAATGGTCTAATTTGCCCCTTTAAAAATCTAGTCGGACAGGACAATGAGACCCCATCTTCGGGTCGTGGTCCATTCTGTGGATTGTGGATGAGGGTCTCGTTTGATGCCTTTTCAGAGAGTAAGAAATTCACCTATGAAATACATTTTACGACCAGACTTATGACCCGTATCGAAGTCTATGGCCCATCTGATGCATTGTTAGTCGAACCTGTGAGAACCCCTAAATTTTCATAAAGTCTGTCCCTCATTCCACGAGGAAAAGTATGACTCGTAGAATAACATACGACCCGTAAAGGCCTTCATAGAGTAGTGGCCTACCAAACTTGAGCTACTAGAATATGCACCCAGGTTCCACGAGCCAAAACATGGCCCGTACTAAAACCTACGGCCCATAAGGGCCCTTGTAAACTGTGATACTTGAAAAAATTTTAACGTTTCATTTTCCTTTTGCATTTCCATACCTTCTAACATTCGTCCCCAAATGAGCTAAAGGCAAACTCTAAAGAGTAGAATACATGCACTATATGCAAAATGCAACACATGCATTGTGAAAATCCTTAAATCATGCTCCAAATAACATTCATAATGCAAAATATCAAAATCACATAATCATGCACAAATGACATGGAAATGACATACAAGGGAAGAGGTTCTTGAATAGGAGGATCATGGTACCTCAAGCTTGAGTATAATGACAGAGATAGGGGTATTGACTTTTCATATCCGCTTTGGCTTCCCAAGTTACACTTTCAACTTGTAGGTTCCTCCAAAGGTCCTTGACAGATGCAATGTCTTTGTTTCTCAACCACTTGACTTGTCTATCTAATATTTCTATCCAAACTTTTTTGTAAGTCAAATTATCTTCAACAACCACCATTTTGGGTACAATGGGATTTGGGACCCCAACACACTTTCTCAATATGAAGACATAGAAACCCAAATGGACCATGCTCATTTCCATAGGAAACTCTAATTCGTAAGCAACTTTAACAACACGCCTCATGATCTGGTACGACCCTACATATCTAGGGCTTAACTTTCCCTTCTTGGCAAAACAAACCACACCCTTCATCCACGAAAACCTCAAATACACCAAATCATCAACTTTGAATTTGAGGTCTCTCTTTCTAGTATCGGCATAGGCCTTTTGCCGAATTTGAGTCACTTTCAATCTCTCTCTTATAGTCCTTACATTCTCCATAGATTCCATCACCAAGTCTGGACCCAACAAGGACATTCCCCCACTTCAAAGCACCCACCCGGGGATCGATAACGCCTACCATATAAAGCTTCAAAAGGAGCCATCTCGATGCTAGAGTGGTAGCTATTGTTATAGGAAAACTCAATGAGCAGAAGATGCACATCCTAACTCCCCTTAAACTCCAAGACAACAACCCTTAGTATGTCCTCAAGAGTTTGGATGGTCCTTTCATCTTGGCCATCCATTTGCGGTTGAAAAGCCATGCTAAGTTTGACTTTTGTGTCAAGGCCCCTTTGAAAGGACCTCTAAAAGTGTGATGTAAATTGAGCACCTCGATCTGAAATAATAGATAACGGAACCCCATGAAATCTCACCATATCATGAATATACAACTTGGCCTAATCCTCATTACTATAAGTCATTGTAACCGGTAGAAAGTGAGCCGACTTTGTCATTTTATCAATAATAACCCAAATGGAATAAAAGTGTTTTCTAGTCTTTGACAACCTAACCACAAAATCCATATTGATCTATTCCCACTTCCAATTAGGCATCTCTATATCTTGGGCTAGGCCACTCGACCTTTGATATTCAACCTTGACTTGTTGGCAATTATGACAATCAACTACAAACTTAGCGATATCCCTTTTTATGCTACCCCACCAATACATTTCTCTCAAATATCTATACATCTTGGTCGAGCCGGGTTGAATTGAATAAGATGAGTTATGAGCCTCACTCAAGATCACGTCTTTTAATCCATCAACATCGGGCACACACAACCTACCTTGGTACCTAAGAACACCATCTCCCTTTTGGGAGAAATCCTCCACCTTGCCATCCTTCATCAATGACTTTAATTCTACCAAAGTGGGGTCAAGGTCTTGCTTGGATTTGACCTCTTCTACCAAGAAAGATTTAGAACCACTTCTAACCACCAAACCTCCATTTTTGGCCCCATCAAACCTAACTCCCAATCTCACCAATCGGTAAACTTCTTTTGCCAATTCCTTCTTACCATCGTCAATATGAGTCCTACTACCTATGGACACTCTACTTAAAGCATCGTCCCCAACATTTGCTTTGCCCGGATGGTAGTGCACACTCATATCATAGTATTTAAGAAACTCCAACCTTCTCCTTTGCCGTAAATTTAGATCTCTTTGGGTGAACACATATTGGAGACTTTTGTGGTTGGTGAATACATCCTCAAAACACACCCCAAACCAATTCTCAAAGCATCACAATACACCACAAACCCCTTTAATTCCTTTGGTAGTGCCAAAATAGGAGCGGTAGTAAGCTTATCCTTCAGTCTTTGGAAGCTCCTTTCAAACTCGTCGGTCCATACAAACTTGGCTTTATTTTATGCCAACTTTGTTAAAGGGGAAGTAATAGGGGAGAAACCATTAATAAATATCCGGTAATACCCGACCAAGCCCAAGAAACTCCTAATGTCCGTCAGAGTCAAGGGACTAGGCCAATTCCTTACCGTTTCTATCTTTTTCGAATCCATCTTAATGCCTTCACCCGAAACCACATGACCTAGAAATTCAACCTCTTTCAACCAAAATTCATATTTTTTGAACCTAGCAAATAGTCTTTCCTCTCTCAATGTTTGTAACACTATTCTCAAATGCCTCACATGTTCCACTTCACTCTGAGAATAAATCAAAATGTCGTTAATGAAAACCACCACAAACATGTCAAGGTAGGGTTTAAAGACCCTATTCAAGAGATCCATAAATATTGCCGAAGCATTAGTCAAGCCGAAGGACATCGCCAAAAACTTGAAATACCTATACCTCGTTCGGAAAGCCATTTTTGGAATATCACACTCCCTTACCTTCAATTGATGACTCGGATCGAAGGTCAATCTTTAAGAAGTGGCTAGCCCCTTGAAGTTGAACAAATAGGTCATGTATTCTTGGCAAGGGATACTTGTTCTTAACGGTGTCTTGACCCGGGCCTAGGGCCTAGGAGTGACATAGCGAATTAAAACCCTAGAGGATCCCCAAAAAATCCTCATAGCATTCATGTACACCTCATCAGTTCAAAAGCACATAACTAAACAACAAACACATAGTTCTAACGGAAATAGGGCTTTGGACTCAAGCTATGTGGATGCCATAGGGATTGGGATTTGAATGGTTTCACATAACACATATTAGATAAGAACTAAGGGGAGGGTAAGTATGAATCACACTATGGGGATAGAAAGGGATGTTGGGACTTTCCACATCATCACATATCACATAAGCGTATCTTAATAATATAAGCATAACACAATATGGTCATAGGCATAGCCTCTGTAAGTAACATATAACAAGTATAGCAAGATAGAACGTAGAGTTTACAAGATGTTTGACCACGCCTCTAACATATGGAATAGGACGGGGGCCAACACATGTCCCGGGCTTACCCTCAATGTAAATAAAACATAAATGGAACCAAAATAATAGGTAGATGGATGGTGGCTTATTCTTGGATGATCAAACTCACCACAACAACTTTCATAATACGATTTAACTGTCAAAGGGTGGATAAAGATAGTCCCAGGTCCCTACATGGTTATATCATGTAGGCAAAAGATTATGAGTTAATACATTTGAATGCTCTACGTATGTGGGCATGCAATTCATATGAACTCATTAAACTTGCATTCAATGTTAGATGACAAGGGCACATATATAAAAGAAGTATATATAAAGAAGAGCAATATATCAATATGCCATGAAATCTATGATGTATGAAATATAATAATACTTATCATAGTGGGGATGTAACCTTAACCGACATGTAAGACCATGCGAGCTATTACATGGAATCTCGATGTTATCCCTACACCGGAGGAAAGGGGGAGTCACTTACCAAGGTGAACATCCATAATGCCTAAGTGGATCCACTAAAGCTACATAATTTACAAAGCCTATACTAATGGGTGGTCTATTTAGGGAATCAAGCCTCGTCTAACTGGTGATCCTTCTAAGGAGTCAACCTCACCTAACGGGTGACCCTTCTAAGGATTTAACCTTATCTAATGGGTGATACTTTAACCTACGATGGCATGTAGTTATGGGATAATGAGATTCATCTCTAACGGGTCATGCCTCAACTAAGGTCATGGGCCTCAATCAAAAGGTCCTCTCAGTGCTACATCATTATCCCACGGGAATATATATATATATATATATATATATATGTATATATATATATACATGCTTTCAAAAGAGGCACATGCCATTTCAAATCATTTCAATGCATACTTAGGCTTAAAAGACAAACATTCTTTATAATCCTATATACTTAGGCTAAAGAGCCAAGTCACATTTTCATATCATACTTTCATGCAAAGGAGCAGCTCATTCATTTATATAGATTTTGGTGTAAACATCCATAGTGCTTAAAAGTCATATCATAGACAACATGTGATCACATGTCATAACCTTACTTGCTTGAAATCATAGTCATAAACATAATTAGGCTCAACCCACATCATATACTTTATAAAACCCAATGCTCATGTATGCAAATGCCATGAATGATGATGAGATAGCATGGACAAATAGAATTCATAAGTTAAACCACATAATAGGAAGAATCCATATGAAATCCGTTGTTAAATCAACAATTGAAACTATATTAGTATTACCCATGCATAGATTTAAAGAGTAAGGCGACATGCATAATTGTAACTTCATAAAATCCATGTAATTCAACAAATTAGGGATTAATTCACTTTAAAATTAACAATTAAATATAGTTCCTACTTCAATTGCATCAAATCAACTTTAAATTGAAAGAGCCATATTCAAAGTAAACTTGAATTTCATAAAAAATGAGAAAAGTAAGAATTGGGGACTTCATGGTTGAAAGGAGTCATGAATCAATCTCACATACCTTAGCTAATTTAGAAGAAACAAGAAGAAATCAATTGGAGAAGAAAACCCTTTCTTAAGGTACAACTAAGTCTCCAATGGAACCCTCGAGAGGAGTTCTTAGAAGAGATAATTTAAATATTCTAAGTGTATGAAATGAATTTGAATAGGAATAGAAGAGTATAGGTCAATTCAGATGTTTAAGAGGGCTTAGAAAGTCTAAAACGGCCTTAGGAAATAACCAAAATTATAAATAAATTTAAACAGTTGCCAGGGTGTCAAGGGAGGGTACCACGGGTCGTGTGAAAGACCATACGTCGTGAGGCATTTCGTGAAGCCATACTTAGAAAAATTTCCACTGACGAAGTTCCAATATGGGGATTTCATACTTAGAAAATTTCCACTCCATCAACCCTATGGGCCACCTCACGAATCTTTTGATGTCACATGGCCCGTGAAGAGTTACTGTGTGAAGTGTCTTGGCCAAAAAATAGTTTTAAAGGCCAAGTTTCCTCTCACGAGCCACTGCACGACCAGTGAAGTGCCACACGAACTGTGTTGGGTTGGTGTGATAGATGCCTTAGTCTAGAACTCCAAATTAATGCCAAATATTCGACACACACAAGGCCAAGGGACACCTCAAGGCTTTCCACACTTAAAACCATGTTTCAAGAAGAAATCATCACCATAGTACCTCCCCATGAGTCGTTTGAAGTCACACGACCCGTTTGGGGTCTCTTGGTGTCTTGCCTTAGCTAAAAACACAACACAATCCTTGCACAGATGGACTTTATGAAAATGGGCATAACTTCTCCATCCGAACTCGGAATCAAGTGAAACTGGATGCGTTGGAAAGCTAATGCAAAGAGATTCAATTTTATTAGTCGTAGACCACCCAATTATTCTTGAGATATGAGATATGATCATTAATGTTGACCCTTCCAATAATTCTCATGAAAATCTTAACCAATGGGACTCTTTTGACCATGGCTTGATGAGGGAGACCCATGACGACCATAAACCACACCAAAATAAGCTTGAAATCAATGTACTTTGCATCGATAAGATTTTCAAAAAATTATGGGTTTTTACACACAGTGGCCTTTTTGAGTTACTAGTAGTCGATGCACATTCTAAGAGAACCGTCTTTCTTCCTCACTTATAATACTGGTGCACCCCAACATGACTTATTAGGCCTTATGAAACCATTTTCCAACAAATCCCTCAATTGGTCTTGTAACTCTTTTAACTCCGCTGGGACCATACGACTGGGAGGAATAGAGATGGGTTGGGTGTCGGGGAGGAGGTCTATACAAAAATATATCTCCCTCTCGGGAGGAACACTGGGAAGCTCATTATGGAAAACATCAAGAGGCTCACTAACCATCGGGACCGACTCGATGGAGGGGACTTTAAACTCAACATCTCTAACCCTTACAAGATGATAAATGCAACCCTTAGAAATCAACCTTTAAACCTTTAGACACGAAATGATTTTATCCTTGACCACCTAGTCATGACCTTTCCACTCAAGGGAGTGTTCATCAAGAAATTATAACCTAACCTTACCGGTTCTATAATCTATGGAAGCATGATATGCATGCAACCAATCAATTCCAAGAATAATGTCAAAATCTACCATGTTGAGTTCAACAAAATCACATGGTAAGACTTTATGCAATATATACACGGGACAACCCCTATAGACTATTTTAGCAACAATGGACCCACCTATAGGAGTGGACACCTCAAAAGGCTCATACAATAATTCGGGAAACATATGGAGTCTATTAGCAACAAAAGGAGTAATGAAAGAGAGAGTGGCACCCGGATCCAGTAAAGCATAGACATCAAGATTGTAGATCCTTAACATACCGATAACAACATTAGGAACCACATCGACCCCTTGTCTCCCTTGAAGATCATAAAACCGGTTATGACGAGGAGCACATCCTTGATGCCCATCTTGTGTCCTTTGGTACCTTGTCCTTGGGGACAACCATCTCTACCTTTTGATGGACAATCCATAATCTTGTGGCCTATTTTTCCATACCCAAAGCAAGCACCTATATCTCGATAGTATCTACCATCGTGATTCTTGCCACACTTCCACACCAGGGAATGATTTGACCACCATTTTCACCTTGGTATTTTGGCCTTGGAATTGGAGTACCCTTGGCCTTGGAATTTGTGGCCTTATTGGAAGGGACCACCCTTAAAGCCTTGAAATCTGCCATCAAGTCGAGCCCTCTTGGACTCCCCCATCCTTTCCTTCCTAAGATTCTCCCCCTTGAGTTCCTCGACGTATGTGATGAGCCAAGATAGATCCATGTCCCCTATAAGCATGGTGACATGACACTCCTTGTTAACCAAATCAGATACACCCGAAATAAACTTGTGCACCTTTGCTCTAGTGTAGGCGACCAAGTGCGGGGCATATTTTGAAAGGTCACTAAATTTGAGGCAATATTCCCTCACACTCATTAAACCTTTCTTGAGTTTCATAAACTCCATCAAGTTTGCCTCCCCTAACTCAATTGGAAAGAAGCGATCAAGGAAAGCAACTTTGAACTCCTCCAAGGAATAGACTCGTCTTTCGGTCCCTCCTTTTTCCATTGATTATACCAAGTTTGAGCAAGGCCTTTGAGTTGGTATGCCGCCAATTCCACCTTTTCTTCTGAACTTATTCCCATCATAGCCAAAACCTTGTACAACTCATCAAGGAACTCTTGCGGATCCTCATCAACTTTGGAGCCATAAAACTTTGGAGGGTTCATTCTTGTGAAGTCTCTCACCCTTGAGGCCGGAGTAGGAACATGAAGAGCTTGGGCCCCTTGGTTGGCCACGGTCCTAGCCAATAGAGTGCCACATGCCAATATTCAGCTCTCCTTCCACATGAGGATCTTGTAGAGCCGGAGGGGCTGGTTCATCCTCAGGAGCATGAGCTCTCGATGCCATTTATCTCCGAGGCATGATCTAAAAGACAAAAGACCACTCTTTAAAGATAAGAAATCTTATTTCAAATTTAAGCACAACATAGAGTATAAAGAAGTGAATCATTTCCTAAAATGTCTCATAGCCTCCAATTAATAGTTGTGGCGCTCTTCACAACCATGAGCAAGACTTTACTTGACGCGATGTGTTAGATATTTGAGAACCATTTACAACCTAGTGCTCTGATACCAAACTTGTCACGCCTCAAACCTAGGGCCTAGACGTGATACGATAAATGAGGACCCGAAGGGACCCTAAATAAGACTCTTAAGCATACATGGCACATCCTTTATTGATAGAACCATAAAAAGACAACCATCACGTAGCAAATAATTTGTAAGGGAAAGGGGGACATCGCACTCATGCTATGGGGATGTTTTAGGGAAAAGGATTAACATGAATTGCATAACAAGTATGTCTAAGGGTGAGTGAGAATGATTCATGCTATGGAGGCATTTAGGGACGTGGGACTTCTATCTTCATCAACATAACAAATATTCATCATATAGAAGGGAGTGGGGACTAAGGGATGCCTCCAATAATACAAAGGCGTAATAAGAATCAAGCTAATAATGTACAACCCATGTATCCTACAAAACCTCCAGTTTCGAATGGAATAGGGGCCAAGGCATCTCCTGGGCTCACCCTCAAAAGATAGTATCCAAAAACAGAGCAGTCTAATCAAAGCATGAAAGTACATGGATATCACCCTCAAAGGTGGGACTCACCAATAGCAATTCTTCACTCAAATCACCTAGCCACGCGGAGGAGGAGGATTATGGATATGAGCTCCGATCCCTACATGGTTAGATCATGTAGGCAAAAAGTATGCATTAGTATATTTAAATGTACTATGTATGCGGGATGCAATGCAACAGGGAACATAAGCCATAATTAGCAACATGCATAATCGAGTTAATGGATATAGGATCAATATGTCATGAGTGCTCAATGCCTTAACCAAAATGCACATGAGGAGACATCAAATCACATATCATATCATATATAGATGGGAAAGGACCATAACTGACATATAAGACCAAGTGAGCTACTACTTGGAATCCCGGTGTTCACTCCACATCGAGTGGTCTACCATGCCAGGGTAAACCAAACACTCACCTTACGGGAACAACACCGTTTTTGGAAAGTGCTTCACATAATATCATACAATAACAACACCCTTTTTGGTGACCTTACCAACACCTTTTTTTGTTAGTTATAAGATAAGAGCCTTACAAAAAAAACCCTTTTTGGTCATTTATTCAACTTATGCTATATGGATCCATTAGCTAATTTGTGAACCTATAGTGGAAACATAGTTATGGGACAATGGTTATTTACCAAGGTCCGCTCGATGCTAGGTCTCAATCCTAAGTAATATCAAAACATGTATTTATCATAATATGCATAGCATCAAATTATCATAATTTAGTCATGGAGATGCTATTCGAAACCAAAGCTTCATCATATCAAATAGCACTTCATAAATTTTCTCAACCTTTCATATTTTGAACTATACACATTAGCCCTTTCATAATTCATATCTTTCATAGTTTGGATAATCTTGACATAAGTCCTTCACATTTATGGAAGTTTGGTAAAAAATTTTATTCAAATCATGGTGGGTTCATTTATAGATTTAAAATCATGCAAATACAAAATGTATGTCATAAGAGAAGTAAACTACCTCACTTGTACATTATTCAAAATAACCCACCGAGAACGTATTTGAAGCTTAAGTAGGGAATCATCAAACCCTCATAATAAATTTATAATTTCACATGGCTTTTCAAAGCACAATCATTTACAAAGGTATATCATCGTAAAATACTTCATATTATCATCATATGAAAAGATTCATAAAACCACCATGTAGTATCATAACGTGAGAAATCATAAAAGAGAAGAATATTGGTTGAGCTTGTGGAGAAAAGGGATCCACAATCAAAACCCACATACTGTGGAATTAAATGGAAAACAATGGATTTGGAGATGAAGGAGTAGAAACCTTAGCTTGGTTCTCTTGCTTGTAACTTGAAGGAGGCTTAAGAGTGTTTTGAGATTTAGAAATATTTTGGGTGGAGGTGAATGAGTAAAGTAGGGTTGTATATGCATATAAGGGGTCATTTGAGGGGTAACATGACTTAGTTATGTGTTATGTAATAGGAAAGGTCCAATTTTCCCCTTTAAAAATTTGATCGGACAGGACAACAAGACCCCATATGTGGGCCATGGTCCATTTTACAGGTCGTGGATGAGAGTCTTGTTTGATGCTATTTCAGAGACTCAAAAACTCACCTCTGGACTACATTCTACAACCAGACTTCTCTGAGAACCCCTAATTTTTCACAAAGTCTTTCTCTCATTCCATATTAAACAATCATCATAATAGAAGAGTGTAGCTCACAAATTCAAAATAAGCTACCAACCAAGTTGAAAGATCTAGGAAGATTCATAGTTCATAATATAATAGGGAAGTGCATAAACTTTAAGGTTCCATGTAATTTCAGAGCTAGCATAAACTTGATGCCAAGATCACTATTTAGAAAGTTGGGGTTGGGAACTCTAAAGTCAAAAACAATCTTGTTATAACTTGTGGATCGATCTGTGGTAAGTCCAGATTATAACATTGAGGATATCGTAAGTCCAAGTGGGATCTCTCATATTCCGTGTGGACTTTATTCTTCTTGACTTTGATCCTCACCTAGATGGTCCATTCATTTTATGGCAACCCTTCTTCACTACTGGTCATGCATTAATAGTCTAATTGATGTAGTAGTTGGGAGACTGACTCTGAGAGCCAATGATAAGGTGAACGTATTTTATGTGTATGAATCCATGAAGTTGCTGCCATTTATAAGGATTTATTGTCAATTACAGTGATTGAAGGAGATGCCGAAGCATTTCACATAGTAGTAAAAGACCTTCTAGAGAGAGTGTAATGGGGAAAGACATCTTTGGTGATGTAGATGCGCTAAAATTTGTGAAGTTTCTTAAGGTAGCAAGTGAAAACACTTAAATGAGCTATGTAGAACCATTGAATCATGTTTTATGGTGCCCACCCCAACCTTCAATCGAAGAAGCATCGTAGTTGGAATTGAAAGCCCTACCACCTCACTTAACGTATGTATTTTTGGGTGATAACAAAACTTTACCTATTATTCTTTCTACAACACTATCTGATGAATAGGTTGAAGCAACCTTTACCATGTTAAAGAGAAGGAAGAAGGCAATTGGATGGTAGATGTTAGATATACAAGGAATTAGAAAAGTACTTTGCATGTACAAAATCTATATGGAGGAGGGCCATAAGTCATGTGTGTAACACCAACATTGATTGAACTCTATAATGAAGGGTGTGGTCAGAAAAAAGATGATTAAGTGGTTGGATACTTGAATTGTCTACATAATCTTAGACAACAAGTGGGTGAGTCCAGTTTGTGTGTGCTAAAGAAGGGAGGAATGATTGTGGTAACAAATGATAAGAATGAATTAATCACAACATGATCAGTCACCAGATGGTTTATCTGCATGGATTACCACAAGTTGAATGAGTCTACAAGGAAAGATCACTATCTTGTCCCCTTTACTGATCAAATGCTTGATAGGTTAGCAAGGCAAGAGTCTTTTATTTCTTAGACGGATACTCAGGGTATAATTAAATTTCAATTTCTTTAGAGGATCGGGAAAAAACCATGTTCATGTGTTTATATAGAACATATGATTTCTAACACATGCCCTTTTGCATCTATAATTCACCAGTAACTGTTCAAAGATGTATGATGGCAATATTTTCTAATACCCCATAAGTTGGAAAGTTGGAATAATGAAGAAAGTTGTGAAAATAAAGTTTTGGCAGTGATTATGAGCCCTATTACATGCTGTAGATGTGTCTATGAACTACAGATAGGTATTGTAGATGGCCCCCAATGAATTTTTTTTTGGGAAAATTTCCCAGAGCCGTAGATGGAAATACGATTAGTAGAAATGGGGTAGCAGAGTAATCCTAGAAAGAAGGAAATGGAAGCTTTAGTAAATTATCTACAGACTAGTAGGAAGGTCCGTAGATGGTTGATGGAACATATAAGGGGCTCGTACAATGCCATATCAGTTAGAAAGTTTTTGGGAAAAATGAGGTAGTCTACAAAGGGGAGTTACGAATCATCAGTTGTTTTATGGGTCATGGTTACGTTTCGTCATTTGGTATAATTTCAAAGGGTCTTAGTACTTTAATTACAAGAGGTTTCTATGGGCCATGAAAGTGTAATACCCCTTAAGTTGGAAAGTCAGAATAACGAAGAAATTTCAAAAAATTATGTCACGATAAAAAATCGGGTATGATGGCACTTTCGTTTTCCCACTGAGACTAGTCAGCCTAAATAGGTCACAATAATATAACACAAGATAATGTAAAATCTAAATCAACATAACATTAATAATAATAAGGCTATAAGGAATAAATCCAACTAAACCATCCCAAAATTGGTTGTCATAAGGTACAAGTCTCTAATACATCAGAATAAGAAGAAATGATATAAGTCATAATAGTCTTTGTCTCTCAAATAGAACAAAACTAGCAAAAGATATTTGACAGTATTGAGAGTATGCTGGAGCAACAAACAACTACCTCTCAACTGTCAATAGCTCAGTTCAAAGGAAGAAGATGAATGTCAGCAGGATCCGGGCTCACAACCTACACACATGTGTAGAAAAACAAGGGTGAGTACCAAAGTACCCAACAAACGAATTTAATCACAAGTAGAGAATAAAGAACTAAGCACTCCTTTTATCCCAATCATATGTATAAATAATATAAACAATTACAATATCATATTACAGTCCCTCAATAGTCAAGTCTCCACAATATACAAGACCCATGTCATTCAACATGCGTCACAATCTTTCGACAGTTCAATCTCAACAATAAACAAGATTTTGAGTCATCCAATACATGTCACCACCTTTTAATAGTTTCATCTAAAAAATTTTGTCTCAATAGTATACAAGATCAAGTCAATCACCATATTACATAATACAATTCAACACTTTTAACACAAAAAGTGGAATGGAAAATAATGCCATGATGTGCAAGAAAAATGATGTATTGTCATATACTCGTGATGCATGTCTATCCTACGATACACATCCATCGATATAATTAGACCAAAACCCATGGGGGCCATACTTGGACCATGTATCCGCCAAAACCATTTTCCTCGATATTTTCTTTCTTTCCTTTCTCTTTTTTTTTCTTTTCCTTTTGCTGGAACTATTTCCATTTAACTTTTCTTTCTTTTTTTGGAACCCTTTTACTTTGACATGTTCAATGAAAGACATAAGAAAATATAATATAGGCATGAGAGTATCCAAGAGTAAACATTATTCATACATTCAATAATCATGTCAAATCGATATAATTATTATCTAGCTAAAAATATTTTCCTTCAGCTTTTCATCATCAATGGGACATCAACAAATAAGTTCCATCTGAACACAATATCACTTTCATAAGTAAGAGATTAGGAAAAATGTCCACATAAGTAATCTATTCAACAATCGAATGTCCATCCCTTGTATAAACATCAAAATATTACATAAAAATCACATCTCATTATGACTCAAGTTCTCAACAACTACTATATCATCATAGCTTAGGACTACTTCCTCATTAATCCACGAGTTTGAAGTATTTGATTCAAACAACCCCAATAATTTTTAGACCATGCAATTAGTTCAATCATCACATATAGAGTATTTTCATAAATGTGTTCACATAAACAATAATTAAGCTCAACAAATAGAACAACATGATCACCTTTACATTCTCATCAATTGGTAATACAAGTCCAATTCACAAGTCTTAATCAATGACAATTAGGCAGAATTGAACAATTCAATTCACATATGTCATCACTTTTACATCCTCATTTCCCAAATCATATCCACTAGAACAAATCACTAATCTCCAAGTTTTACATTGAAAGGAAATACTAAGCTCAAATAAACTCAACAAGGGTTAGAATTCACTTTCCTCAAATTAGTCAATCAATCACTCTAGCGACAAAGCCTTCCCCTTCTGAATCGAATCCAAAGCACCACAATCTTCTTAAAAATATATTCACAATGACAATACAAAACTAACAACACCAAAATCAAACTATTCAGAGAAAAAGACAAATCATCCAAAAATTCACTATAAAAAATCAATGCTGAAATCTAATTTTTTTTAGATAAAAGTGTCCCTCTCATGGTTAGGAAATTATCAGTAAAAACAAATTAGAAAATGGAGTTGAAACGGATTCATAATCATCAATTTTGTGAAAATTCAGAATTTCATGAAAATTCTCAATTTTCTCAATTGAATCTTCCAAATTTGATGTTAAAATCAAAGGATAATTAATATGTAATGATAAGAGAAGTGCAAAATACCCCTTTTAATGAAAATCCTTCAAAAACTCAATCAAAAATCATCCAAACCGAGCTCTCAAAGTTTGAAAATAGGAAACATATTCAAAAATGGGTATACATGGGTCAGAAACCTCTTTTTGATGTCATTATAGCGACAAAAGGTTCGCTATTGCGGTATCCACAAAAATTATCTGGCATCACTATAGCAATGCATTAATTGCTATAGCAAAAAGGAATCTTCGCTATAGCGAGGTTGTTAAAGTGGCCAGACCCTCACTATAGCGAGGCCTGCACACCAGAACACAACAAAACTTTTTCAAGCAATTTAAATACTTGGAATCAATCCTCAGAATTCATTTGAAACATAATCCACATAAACCATATATACAAACCCACTAAATTTGATGTTCAGGACTCAATGGGATCTTCAAAAATTAAACCCGAGGCCTCCTTGACCTGAAACCCAATTAAGCGCCTTAAATCAAACTTAGGCCACATGGAACATCAAAATGATACCAGTGCACTTAAAAATTAAGACAAAGATATTTTAGAAGTAAAATCACCTCCCGAGATCATTAGAACAATCATAAATTCAATCTGAGCACCAGAACTTAAAACGTTGACAAAAGTCAACCCAAACTCAAACTTTAACTCAATTTCCAACTCCAAACCTAAAATTCATGTAATAACTCTAAATTTGATTTTGATAACTCTTCTATGCCAATTTCCATATTTTGGAACTAATGAAATTTACAAAATTCTATTCCTAGGATTGAAGCTCCAAATGACTCAAACTTTCAAAATCAAGTAATTGAAACCTAAAAATTCTAATCTTTGGAAAAAATCTCAACTTTTGCAAAAATTCTCAAAAACTAAAATTTAAAATCAGTCGAACATGACTTGGGGCTGCTTTCACGATCCAAACCTAGGGCTTAGGTATCACATGGTTAATGGGGACCCAAGGGTACCCAAACATGCGTCATAGAATAACTTAAGCACATCCTTGGTTGTGGAATATCAAACAAGAATCAAATAATTCAATCTAAGAAAATCGAGGCTTTGGACTCACGCTATGGAAATAGAAAAAGGAAAGGAATTTCCATCATCCAATCATCAACAAATACCTAAGGGGAGGGTCAATAGGACTCAAGCGATAGGGAAGTAGGGACTTAGGAAGATCTTCACTTGCCATCAATATCAACATCATCAAATAAAATCACATAGGGGATAGGGACTAAAGGATAAATCTCCATATAAGCTTAGACATCACATAGTACATACATAGAATAAGTAACCAACAACACCTCTAAACATGAATAGGACGGAGGCCAAGATATGTCCCAGACTCACACTTAAAATAAAAAGTAAAGCAATAGTTTCTCAATATAGCAAGATAGATAGAAAAAGGGTACTACCCTATAACTCAAGGACTCACAAAATACAATGTCTTCATGAATCGAATTGGCCACGAGGAGGTAGATGAGAAAGTGCTCCAGTCCCTACATGGTTAGATCATGTGGGCAAAGGTATGCTTTAGTACTTTGAATGTACTAGTATTTGAATGCAATGCAATAATAGATTATAAGCTTCATAGACAAGACACATAATTATATACAATAGAAACAAACTCGATATGACATGCATGATAATGTTTTGATAAAATCATACATAAAAGATAAACATAACTTCTTGTCATCATATATATATGCAGGAGTAGACCGTAACTGATATATAAAACCATGCGAGCTACTACATGGAATTCAAGCTATCCTCGTATCTTAGCCTGAGGAGACTATTTTCCAAGTAGAACTCCTTTAACTTCCACATGCATCTTTAATGAATTAAATGACCTATGTTGATCCACTAGCCTAGCCTATAAGGGCTCCTATGGTGGCACATAGTTAATGAGACATGAGATTGCTTCTACGATTCCTTTACCGAATCCCACCACCATGCCCCATTCGGTGCTAAATAATTCCCACAGAATACATTTTAAAACATATGCATAATCGTATTCATTCATAAACTTGTAAACATAGTATCACCATATAAGGAGTAGCTCATTAAAACTTATGATTCATCATGTGAGAATTTTTCTTATCATAAGAGGATCGACCTTTTGGTGAGGATTGTCCTTATCACCATCTTTAACATTCATAAGAGGGATTCATAACTTCATAACTTGCATAAACTTGTAATTTGAACCCTTATATTTGGAAATCATATTTCATTAGGAAACTTGATATGAAAATTGGATGGGTGTAATGTATGTAGATTTTAAATCATGTAACTCAAGAGGACTGTGCATGAATGTAGTGAAAATCATAAATTTAAAACATTCTAAAGTAACCCACCACAATCATTCATATCATCTTTCAAATTTAGACATGAAAACATGAAATTCATCTCATAAAATTATCAACTTTATCATATCTCATAGTATCATAACATTTATAACTTTGAATATCATACAATAACTCATAACAAAAAACCTTGAAAGCAAATCATGCAATTGAACTCAATAGATAATAATCTCAACAGAAATCATGCTTAATAGGAGTAATAGGAACTACCCATAAGAAATTAACCTTGAAATTTGAAGTGTTGTGTAAAATAGGTTTTTGGGACTCCATGGGTGTAAGAACCCATGGATGAAAGGTACACATACCTTAATGTCTTGAAACTTGAAGAAGAAAACTTGGAGAAGCTTGAGGAACCACTTTGAGCCTTGATCTTTAATGGGAGAACTTTAAACTTTAAGTGCTTGGAGGATTTTTATATGGGGAATAATGGGAGCTTTTGAGGGGATTTAGAGAGAGTTTGAGAGAGATTTATAGCTAAAAATGAGGACTTTTTTGGGGATTTACGTATATAAGGGTGTAGGGATATGTACCAATTACCCTCACTTAATTCTACAGATTTTGAAAAAAATTACATAATGAGGGATCAAGTGGGGTACATGAACTTGCTCTCGTACAGGTCATTTTTGCGAGATGTTCAATATTTTCCTATTTTGGCCTAGGAATGGGTTTAGTCCACTTTTGTACTATCGAAAACTATCTCTACGATGTGGACTTGCCGTATAATTTTCTGGTTAAGGCAAATTAAAATAAGAAATTATTTTTTAATATGGTTGACCTAAAAATCGAAGGAGACCTTTTCCTACATAATTTTGCCCCCGAAAAAGAATATAAACTTGGATTTTCCAAAATATGTAGGGTTTTAAGATATTCATGAAGTACACCATAAGGACGTTCTGAGTCGCTTCGGAGGTGTTACAATATCTCCCATTTGGTAATATCCGTCCCCGATTGTTATGAAAATATACTTGATAGGAGTAACAAGAAAAACTTCATCCCTAACATAAATTCATCAATGCAACTTAAACATCATTTTCATGAAAGCTTCAAACTTAGAGTGAAATATCATCAAAACATGCTACCATGTGTATGAATTTATGCAACATGACATCTAGGGGCTGAAATACATGACTTGACACTGTAAGCATGATTATCTTATTACTTTAGGCTTGAGTAGAGTGGAAAAGATAAGGATATCACTTCATCATGTCCGCTTTTGCTTCCTAAGTTTCACTCTCAACTTCTTGGTACCTCCAAAAGACCTTAATGGATGCTACATCTTTGTGCCTCAGCCTCTGTACTTGCCTATCCAATATTTCAACTGGGGCCTCTTTGTATGTTAAATTCTCCTTAACACTTACATCTTCTAATGGAATTATGGAGTTTAGATCTCCCATGAACTTCCTTAACATTGAAACATGGAACACCGAATGAATCATATTCATTTCCATTGACAACTTAAACTCATATGACACTTTGCCAAACCTTCTCACAATTTTATAAGGCCTTACATACCTAGGGTTCAACTTCCCCTTCTTGTAAAATCGGACCACACCCTTCATAGTTGATACCTTTAAGTAGACCCAATCACCAATACTAATCTCAAGGTCCCTTGTTCTCACATCGAAGTAAGACTTTTTTCTACTTTGAGTGATATTCAATCTTTGTCTTATGATCCTCACTTTTCCATGGCATCCATAACAAAATTCGGTCCAATCAATGCTATTTCACCAACTTCAAACCATTCAATCGCTGACTTACATCGTCTACCATATAGAGCCTCAAATGGTGCCATCTTAATGCTTGAGTGAAAACTATTATCGTAGGCAAATTTAATGAGAGGTATATGATCATCTGTCCTTCCCTTGAATTCCAAGACATAAGCCCTCAACATGTCCGCTAATGTTTAAATGGTTCTTTCAGCTTTCCCATCAGTTTGATGGTGGAAGACGGTTCTTAACTTCACTTTAGTACCAAAACCTCTTTGGAATGACTTCAAAAAGTGGAAGGTGAATTAAGTACCACAATCCAAAATGATGAACAATGGAATCCCATGCAACCTCACCAACTCCCAAATATATAAATTGGCATACTTTGACACCAAAAGTTGTCTTGATCGACAAGAAATGAGCCGACTTCGTCATCCGATCCACTATCACCCATTAAAAATCAAAGTGCCTCTTGGTCTTAGACAACCTAACTACGAAATCTGTATTAATCTCTTCCCATTTCCATGTAGGAATCTCAATACTTTGAGCCAAGCCATTGACCTTTGGTTTTTCACTTTTACTTGTTGGCAATTGGAGCATTTAACCAAAAATTTAGCAACATCCTTCTATATTTTGTTCCACTAATACACTTCCCTCAAATCTCTATACATCTTAGTGGAACCGGGGTGAATGGAATAGGAAGAATTATGAGCTTTTGATAATATCAATTTTCTCAACCCATCAACATTTGGTACATATAATCTGCCTTGGTAATGAAATACCCCATCTTCCCCTTATGAGAAGACCTCTATCTTTTCTTCCTTCATCAAGGCCTTCAATTCAACCAAGGCAAGATCAAGATCATGTTTCGACTTGAAATCCTCAATCAATGATGACTCAACACCATTTACCACCATGACACCACCATTCTCGACATCACTCAACTTTACCTCCAATCTAGCCAACATATGCACTTTCTTTTATAATTCTCTCTTTCTATCACTTTTAAGGTGTGACAAACTACCCATGAACATTCTACTAAGTGCATCAACTACCACATTAGCCTTACCCGGGTGGTATTTCACACTCATGTCATAATATTTGAGGAGTTCTAACCATCTTCTTTTCCTTAAATTGAGATCCTTTTGTGTAAACACATGTTGTAGACTCATATGATCGGTGAACACATCAACATGGACCCTATACAAATAATGACACCAAATTTTCAATGCAAACACCATGGGCGCCAGTTCAAGATCATGTGTTGGATAGTTCTTTTCTTGCACCTTCAATTTCCTTAAAGCATAGACAATCACTTTTACATGTTGAATCATCACACACTCCAATCTAATTCTTGAGACATCACAATAAACAACAAACCCATTGGTACCCTCCGACAAGGTCAATATTAGAATCGAAGTCAACTGATCCTTCAAAGTTTGGAGGTTCTTCTGAAACTCATTCATCCATATAAACTTCACTTTATTTTGAGTCAACTTGGTCAGGAGATGAGATGGAGGAGAACCCTTCAACAAATCTTCTATAATACCTCGTTAGGCCTAAGAAACTCTTAATATCTATAGGGGTCAATGGTCTAGGCCAATTTCTTACCGCTTCCATCTTTTTGGGGTCAAATTTTATCCCATCACTGGACATAACATGCCCAAGAAAGGAAACTTCAACCAAAACTCCCATTTGTTGAACTTGTAAATAACTTCTCATCCCTCACGATTTGCAAGACCACTCTCAAGTGCTCCTTGTGATTTTCTTCATCCCCTGAATAGATCAAAATATTATCAATGAATACCATCAAAACCATATCAAGGTAAGGTTTAAACACCCTATTCATGATGTCCATAAAGATCGTCGGTACATTAGTTAAGCCAAAGGATATCACCACAAATTCAAAATGTCCCTACTTTGTTCAAAATATCATCTTGGGAATATCACATTCCCTCACTCTCAATTGGTAATAATTGGACTAACAATTAATTTTGGAGAAGTTCTTGGCCCCTTGCAATTGGCCAAATAGGTCATTGATCCTTGGGAGTGGATATTTGTTCTTGATGGTAACTTTGTTGAGTTGACAGTAGTCTATACACATTCAGAGTGACCCATCATTCTTCTTTACAAACAACACTGGGGCACCTCATGGAGACCTACTAGGTCTAATAAATCCCTTCTCTAACAAATCCTTCAATTGCTCCTTTAGTTCCTTTAACTTTGCCAGGGCCATTCTATAAGGAGGGATTGATATAGGTTGAGTGTTGGATAAAAGATTTATGCCAAAGTCTATCTCCGTTTTAGGAGAAACACAGGGAAACTCTCCATGGAATACATCGGGAAACTCATTGACTATGGGAATTGAATCAAGAGATAGAATTTTGGATATGACATCCCTAAACCTTTCTAGATGATAAATGCACCCCTTAGAAATCATTTTACGAGATTTGAGATAGGAAATAAATCAATCTTTACATGAAACTCTACCACCCCTCTACTCAAGAGTAGGCTCATTTGGAAATTGAAACTTGATACTACGGGTTCAACAATCTATAAAAGCATAAGAAACATGTAACCAATCCATACCAAGTATAACATCAAAATCAACCATGGAAAGCTCTACCAAATCACAAGGAATAATTTTATGCATGATGGACATAGGACAACCTCTATAGACTTTTTGTGCAACAACAGACTCACTAACGGGAGTACTAACATTAAAAGGCTCAACAAGAGTTTTGGGACATGCATGAAATCTATTAGCCAGAAATGGTGTGACAAAGGAAAATTTTTCCCTCGAATCTAAAAGAGCATAAGAAACAAAATCACAAACTTTTAACATACCGATAATAATATCCGAGGCTTCCTCCACTTCTTGGAGGCCATGAAGTGCATAAAACCTATTAGTTTTTGGGGATCCTTGTGATTGTCCACATTTTTTTGGGTCTTTGCATTCCCACTTCTACATTCCTTTGTATGGTGTCCAAGTTTGTCACATTTGTAACAAACATTTGAGCTTGCTAGACATTCACCTTTTTGGGGCTTTTCACTCTTTTCCCAATTTAGAGAAGCTTGAGCACCCGAACCTCCTTGGAGCTTTGGGTTGAACCCCTTATATTTGTTGAACTTGGGTGGAGTATTGGATGAGCCTTGATTCACTTTCTTTTGACCACCTTGGAATTTACCATGACCACCAACCCTTTTGTAGGAGAATCCACTACTATCCATCTTAGCTCTCTTGGACTGACTGACCTCTCCCTTAATTTTCATCCTCAATTTGTTCTACATAGGTCATTAAGTGGGAGATGCCCATTTCTTTGATAAACATAGTTGTTTTTCATTTGTTGGAGGAGAAGTCTGATACACTGAATATGAATTCGCTCAACCTAGCTCTTGGTTCCCCTACCATGAATGGAGCATACTTAGAGTGTTTTGTGAATTTGAGAGAATATTATCTCACGCTCATGTTCTCTTGATTGAGGTTTATGAACTCTTGTACTTTGGCCTCCCTCAACTCTAATGGAAAAAATCTATCCAAAAATGCTACTTCAAACTCCTCCCATCCAACTCAGCCCGCTTCTACACCTCTTTCTTCAACCCATTGGTCGTATCAAACCTTTGCCACCCCTTTTAATGGGTAGGCCACAAGCCTGGCCTTCTCTTTCGATGGCACACCCATGATAACTACAATTCTATAAGCTGTATCAAGAAACTCTACTAGGTCCTCATCAACGTTTGATCCATGAAACTTTAGTGGGTTAATTCTCACAAAATCATGAACTTTTGTGGCCGATGTAGGTCCTTGGGGAGGAATTGCAACCTCCCTTTTCGCTTGATTGGCCAAGAATTTGGCCAAAATGGTGAAGGTAGTTATAAACTCCGCATGAGTGATACTCTCCTCTGGTTGCACGGTAGGGGCTTGATCTTTGGCCACATCCCTTGGCAAGGGTACTCTTGTTGGTGGCATTATCTAGAAATGGCAAATAGGTCATAGTTAGTTAGAGGAATAACCTTAGATACTTCTAATGGCATGACATAAATTATAAAGAAGTGAATCATTTCCTAAAATGCCTCATACCCTCCTATTCATAGTTGTGGCACACTTCACAACCATGAACAATACTCTACTCGACACGGTATGTTGAATTTCTGAGGACCATTTACAAACTTAGTGATCTTATAGAAATCATTTCAAGACCCAAGCCTAGGTCCTAGGTGCGACATGAAGAATGGGGACCCAAGGGTACTCAGACAAGCCTCATAGCATAACCTAAGCACATTGTTGGTTATAAAATATAACAAAAGCATAAAAAAATTCAATCCAAGAGAATCGGGGCTTTGGACTCATTCTATGAGGATAGAAAAAGGAAAGGAATTTCCGTCATCCATTCAATAACAAAATACTAAGGGAAGGGTTAATAAGACTCAACTATGGGGAAATAGGTATTTAGGAAGATCATCACTTGCCATCAACATTAACATCATCAAATAACATCACATAGGGGATAGAAACTAAAGGATAAATGTCATGACCCAAGCCTAGGGCCTCGATGTGACACAACAAATGAAAAACTTGAAGGCAACCCAAACCAGCCTCTTGACATGTTATTTGTACATCCTTGGTTGCGTAAGCATAAACAAACAATCAAGCAAGTATCAAATAATTCTAGGAAAAATAGGACTTTACACTCAAGCTATATGGATGTTCCAAGGGAGAGAATTTGTATGAATCACATAACAAATAATTTTTAAGGGATGGGTAAGCATGACTCACGCTATGGGGATGTTGCTGGAACTTGGGAATTCCATCATATCATCAACAAATACTATCATGTAGAAGGGAGTAGGGACTAAGGGAAATGTTGCATAATTACAAAGCATAACGGGAGTCAAACTTAATACATAATATTCATATCCAACACCACCTCTAATACGAATGGAATGGGGGCCAAGGCATCTCTTAGTCCTACCCTCAAAGTTAATAATCCAAAATATACAAGTTTTAGCAAAGCATGAAATAAAGTGGATGTTGTCTCCAAAGTTGAGGACTCACTAATAGTAGTCTTCAAATGGTCTGACTAGCCACGTGGAGGAGAAACATGAATAGGAGCTCCGGTTCCTATATGGTTAGATCATGTAAGCAAAAGTATGCATTAGCACATGGAATGTACTAGTATGTGTGGTGCAAGTGCAATAAGAAACATAAGCCACAGTTAGACAATATGCATAATCTTAACAAATAGGTCTAAGCTCAATATTACATGCATGCTCAATGCCATGATCAAAATATGCATAAAGAAACATCAACTCAAATAACATAATGTACATATATGGGAAGAGACCGTAACTGACAAATAATACCAAGTGAGATACTACTTGAAATTTTGGTGTTCGCTTCACACCGAACATGGAGTGTTCTACCTTGCTGGGTAAATTGAGAACTTCACCTTACGGGAACTCCACCCATTTTGATTAATGCCCCATATAAACATATAAACCTTATGGGGACATCACCCTTTTCGGTTATCATACTAGCATGACCTCATGGGAACTCCACCAATTTCAGAATCCATTTAACATGTATCGTACGGGAACACCACCTTTTTCGGTCAATCATGCAACTTACGCTATATGGATCCATTAGCTAATTCAAAAACCTATGGTGGTAACATAGTTATGAGACAATGGTTATCTACCAAGGTCCTTTCGGTGCTAGGTCACAATCCCAAGGAATATTTCAATTATACTTATTATCATAATTTGCAAACCATCACATTCCATAGTATCATCACAGAGTAGTTCTTCAAAACCAAAGCTTTGGCATATCAAAGATAGGGCGTCATAACCTTTCATATCTTTCACACATTCTCATAATTCATACAATACATAATATCCCTTCACAATTCATGGAAGCTTGCTAAATATCTTTATTCAATCATGATGGATTCGTGCATAACTTTAAAACCATGCAATTTAAAAGTGTATGTCATGAGAGGAGTAAAGTACATCATTTGTACATTATTCAAAATAACCCACCAAAAATATGATAAAGCTTAGCTAGGGCATCATACAACCCTTGTAATCACTCATAATGTCACATGGATTTTCAAGCATAATCATGTCCAAAGGTATATCATTCATCAAACCATTATGTAATATCATAACTTGAAAAATCATAAGAGAGGAGAAGATTGATTGAGCTTGTGGAGGAAGGGTCTCCACAATCAAAACTCGCATACCTTGGTGTGATTTTAATGGAGAAAATCTAATTAGAGGAGAAGAATCTGATACCCTAGCTTGCTTCCCTCTTCTTGGATCCTTAGAGGACTTGAGAGAGTTTTAGACTTAGAATTTAGAGTCAACTTAGTCAACGGAGACACAATAGAAGAGAATCCCTCAACAAACCTCCGATAATAATCGGCCAACCCAAGGAAACTCCGAATATTAGAAGGAGTCAACAGTCTAGGCCAATTCTTTATGGCTTCGGTCTTCTTAGGATCAACCTTAATACCATCACCGGACACCACATGACCAAGGAAGGCAACTTCCCCCAACCAAAACTCACATTTGCTAAACTTGGAAAATAGTTTCTTCTCCCGTAAGGTCTGAAGTACTAACCTCAAGTGATCCATTTGTTCCTATTCATTTTGGGAGTATATCAGAATGTCATCAATGAAGACAACCACAAAACTGTCAATGAATGGCTTGAATACCCGATTCATAAGATCCATGAATACTGATAGGGCATTGGTCAGACCAAATGACATCACCACAAATTCAAAATGTCCATACCAAGTCTGAAAAGCTATTTTGGGAATATCACACTCCCTCACCTTCACCAGGTGGTAACCCGAACGGAGTTCTATCTTATAGAAATGAGTGGCTCCTTGGAGTTGATCAAACAAATCATCTATTCTGGGAAACGGGCACTTATTCTTGATAGTCACCTTATTCAACTATCGATAATCAATACACATTCAGAGCGATCCATCCTTCTTCCTCACAAATAACATAAGAGCACCCCACAGTGAAATACTTGGCTAGATAAAGCCCTTCTCCAACAAGTATTTTAACTGATCCTTCAACTCCTTTAGTTCAGCTGGAGCCATACGGTAAGGAGGAATGGAAATAGGTTGAGTATTCAGAAGGAAATCTATGCAAAAATCTACCTCTCTTTTAGGAGGGATACCGGGAAAATCTCTCGGGAAACACATTAGGAAACTCATTAACCACCAAAACTGACTCAAGAGTAGGAGACTCAGTTTCCATATCTCTAACTCTCACAATATGATAGATGCACCCCTTACCAATCATCTTCCGGGCTTTGAGGAAGGAAATAAACTAACCCCTAACTGCAAAATCACTACCCTTCCACTCCAAAGTAGGTTCATTAGGAATCTAAAATATGACTTGCCTAGTCCTAAAATTGACCGAGGCATATGATGCATGCAACCAATCCATCCCAAGAATAATAGCAAAATTATACATCTCAAGCTCTACAAGATCATCG
The DNA here is from genome assembly GCA_038996855.1 of Solanum aculeatissimum. NCBI lineage: Eukaryota > Viridiplantae > Streptophyta > Magnoliopsida > Solanales > Solanaceae > Solanum > Solanum aculeatissimum. The sequence continues at coordinate 1,760 of JBCEWC010004099.1, read as the reverse complement.
GGAAAGACCTTATGCAAGACTGAAACAACACAACCCCGATATATTTTCTGGGCAATAATAGACTCACCCAGGGGTGTATAAACTGAATAAGGTTCCCTCAATGTTTCAGGACTCAAGCCAAATTTAACAGCCAACAGAGGAGTCATAAAAGATAAATTTGCACCTGCATCAAGTAAAGCATAAGCATCAAAATTAAATACTTTTAACATACCAGTCACAACATCTGGAGCTTCAACCACCTCCTGCCGGGCATGAAGAGCATACAACCTATTATTTCTGGGAGCACCACCAACTTGAGCCTTTGCCTGCCTTTGACCACCGGGAATCACTTGATCCTTCTTTATGTTCTTTGGGCAATCAAAAACTTTGTATTTCATACTTCCACACTCAAAGAAAGCACCCGAAACCTTCCTATATTCACCCAAATGACTTCCCTCACACTAGCCATAACGGGGAGCTCATGGTGCACCTCCAACTGGTGCATTAGGAGTAAGCACCCTAGAGTTGGTAAACTTTATGTTCGAGCCTTGGCCTTGTTGGAATCGGCCATTTCCACCACCACTCCTAGAGTTGGAGAACCTACCATCAAAACAGGCCCTTTTGGAGTCATTCACCCTTCTCTCCTTGAGTTTTTCTCCCTCAATCTGTTCAGCATAAGTCATAAGCCTGGAGATATCCATTTCCCGAATAAGAATGGAGGTGAGATATTATTTCACCACGAAATCAGAGACCCCAGAAATAAACTTGTGCATCCTTGCACGGGGATCCGCCACCAGCTTAGGAGAATACTTTGAGAGTTTGGTAAACTTGAGAGAATAGTCCCTCACCTGCATGCTTCCTTGCCTGAGGTTAATACATTCCGTCATCTTGGCCTCGCGAAGTTCAAGAGGGAAGAAACGATCTAGAAAAGAAAACTTGAACTCCTCCTAACCAACCTTAACATCTGTAACCTTCTCAACCAACCACTGATTTTACCACACCTAGGCTACACCCTTCAACTGATAAGCAGCCAATTCAGCCTTTGCTTCAAAACTAACACCCATAACAGTCAACACTTTAGTGAGCTCATCAATAAACTCTTGCGCATCTTCATCAGCTCTCAAACCAAAGTACTCCGGAGGGTTCATCCGGGTGAAGTACCTCACCCTAGAAGCTGGAGTGCTACCATTTGTGGGGTTAGTTGGCAGGACCTGATTAGTCGCCACTTGGGCCAACATAGCAACCATATTCCAAAACTCAGCATGAGTCACTTGCTTCTCCACAGGCTCTTGAGGGGCCTGTCTGGGGAGGTGAGCTCTTCGGGGAGGCATCTTATGAAAGGTTCATAAGAATACCAATATTTTAGGAAACCTTAAAAAATAGTTCACAGCACGACATAAGGAACAATGAAGTGAGACAATTCCTCAAACGTCATCACAGACTCCCACTTATAGGTATGGCGTGCCTCATACCCATAAATAAGACTCTAATTGATGTGACATGTTAGACTCCAAGGATCATTTACAAACCTAGGGCTCTGATACCATCTTTGTCACGACCCAATAATAGGGCCTAGACGTGACCTGGAAAATAAGAACTCAAGAGTCCTCGATCAAGTCATCCAAGCATCATTGCACACATCATTGGTTCAGAAGCGCAAAATATAATAAACAACACATAAGTCTAAGGGATTCTGGGGCTTTGGACTCAAGCTATGGGGATGTTGCCGGGAATAGGATAAGCATGAATCACATAACACATAGCAATTACGTTCTAAGGGG
>JBCEWC010004098.1:0-28229 GCA_038996855.1 Solanum aculeatissimum | reverse complement strand
CAATTATGATTAATATGTTGCGTATTAAACTCTTAATATTTTGCAAGTATTACGTAAGCCTAGAATTTACAGTAGTGACATCCTCTCATGAGGGTTGCCACATGGTTCACTTCAGGGACTTGGGAAGCTTGAGGAGCGGGAGGAACTAGGTTTGCATTTGCATTATTTCCCCTTGGTAATCACCACAAGAAAAGTCACTTTTAACGAGGGTAAATTTGATCGTTAAAGATCCTATTCCGGTCGTTATTGATCAATAACAATCACAAAAAAATGATCGTTACCGATCGTTAAAAGATCTATAGTTAAATGTTAACGACTGGATTTCAAATACGATCGTTAAAAATCTTTAACGTCAGTAAGAAATCCCGTTGTTATACATTTTTTCCTGACCACCATTTTCTTTCACTAATTAACATTTGATCATTAATAATATCATATTACAATAGTAAATCTGTTCATTATCATTTCTGTTAGTGAAAGAATATTACATTCATTAATTATTTATAAATTTTCAACATAAAATCTAATTATTATATGATTATTATTGTAAAGTTCTATTAAAGGTACACCAAAATTTAAAATGAAATAGTATTCATACAAAATTTCATTGTAAATTATCAAAAACTAAATCTTCACATTACCACAAGTATATTTATCAAAATTATTACATCCATCCAACACCTAAAAAGGTATAAAATTATGTACTTGTGAAGACATCTTTAAACAACTCCTGACAAAATATAGAATAGGTCTCTCTGGTCTTCAACTTCTTATTCTTGAATATTTTATTTATTGATACTTGATCTGCATATTCTTCATGGATAGTATTAGTTGTTGATAATTGATCTACACATTCTTCATCGCTAAGTTCTTAAGACTGCAAAAGTTTTTATCTGTCAAAAAAATAAGTTCATGTTATTGATCAATAAGAAAGCAAATACGATATCTATGAATTGTCCAATTAAATTTATTTGATAAAGAGAACTTAATTTAATTGAATAAAATTTTTCAAAGAAAGGTTTTCTTCTCTAACCTGAACAATAACAGATATATAAAAATTGTGACAACATAACTATATTTGATAACATAGATTCACACCTGCACTGAAGTTCACATGTTTTGATAAAATGAACCTGTGGGAATTATATTATATTAGAATAATTAGGAATAATCAGAAGATTCAAGATTTTTAACATGATACATAAGAAAGTAAAGTAATTGATAATTCACCAGTTGCATTGCAACATGTTAAAGATCCCACAATATTCATGAAATTCAATACTACCATTTCTTATTCCAATAAAGATGATATCCTTTTATGAGAACACACATGTAATGTTTCAAGCTTTTAGCTCAAAACAGACAAGAAATTGTTCAGCTTGAAGATATCTCCTCAAAGGTTTGATATATGCATGTTACTCTCATTGTTTAAAAATATAGATGCATACAAAATTTAGCATTAAGTTTTTTGGACAAGTAAATAAATACCTTTTCAAAAAATGAAGCATAAGTAGAAGAATGTGAAAGATTTTAGTAGATGCAATACTCTTTTAATCAGTAGATAAAGTGTTTTCGTTAGAGCTATTGCTAGACTCATTCTTCCTATTGAAAAATAATTATTTTAGTCCACAAAAAAAAAAAGATACAAAATATGAAAAATTGATGCATAACGCAAAATCATATCACAAAATATTTCAATGTATCTATAAGCGATCAAAAGAACCATTTTTTGTCAAATATAAGGCAAAAATGTCACAATGAACATCTCTTTAGTAAAAAAAATATTAAAATGTGATCTTAGAATGAACAACTCTAGTGAAATCACTTCTCATAGGATTTTTGGTAAACAATATTTGTTAAAGCCAGCAATACAAATAACAAACATATACTCTGTGATCCAATGATTTTATAATCACTAATTATCAACACTACATATTTGACAACATGTCAAGCAATACGAGTAAAGTAACTAAAGTTTTTTTTAATTACAATAACTGCACGACCAAGTAAGATGAAGGAAGAAATTTTACCAAAGGATCCTAGCAACAAACACTAGAATAAAAATAGTAATTATAATCAAAATAATACTAGTTAAGCGATTACTTCTCAACATACCAATTGTTTAGATACTTGCAATATATATCCTCCAAAAATGAGGGATCAAGACTTTCAACTCTTACATTGCATCAAAATCAAAAAGACCTCAATGATTGTATAAAAGGAAGATCACAATTTATTAGTGAGGTCAAGTTTTCAATCAAAATTCTCTAAAATAAATCAATGTTTAAACAAAGTCTTTGACCACTCAAATAGAATCAATATTCCAACTAGAAAATACATTAAAAATCTCTAAACAAATCTCTAAACAAACCCTTTAAACACTCAAATAGAACCAATGTGACCTCAATCTGTAGAACATAAGTCATACATGACATAAAACGTGATGCAACAATTGAAAATTTTATCTACTAAGTAATACTAGCAAAATACATAAATCTTTTTTTATGAAGTGTTTTGATTATCATCATCAATAAGATGCAAAGAGTACAAAAGTAGGTATGCTAGCTCTATTGCATCCCAATTGCTAGTTGCTACTCCCATCATAGCCCTTTCTCGTCATACTGCAGATGAGGAAAATCTAGCATGTTATCAAGGTCTTTCTAATAGGATAAGAAGATATCATATACTGATATTTCATAAAGAAGCTTGTGATAAAATGTTTGTCACATATCTTCAAATTTGTAAAATAATAGATCTGACCTAACACCCTAGCCATCCTTCAAATAAGACATAGTGGATAGAGTTTATTGATATCAAATTGGTTGGTGGTAGCGGATGCCAAATGGATTAGTCAACATGCCACCTAGTTTGCTTGGACACTGAAGTTGTAATAAAAATCCAAGCCACCACCCTTTAGGAAAATTATTACTAATGAGTTTGGGTGCAATCCCTTGTTATCCATAAAATTATTGTTGATTCTCACAATCTATTTTTTTTTCTGATGCAGTTTCTTATCCTTAATAAGACTTAGCAATCTCTTTCTCAAGTGCATAGGGGGATATATTAAGAATAAAAAATGCTACCAAGTAAATTTTTGTATGTGTGTATCATCATTCATTAGTTCCTTGTCCTTGTTTCTTTATGATAGTACATTTCTGCTCAACTTCTATTGCTTCTCTTTCTGCTACTATGTCACTTATTTTCATAATGATAGATTGAGGCATTTTCTGTTAGATATCATTTTTTAAAAATAAACAAATTGTGTTGTAACCATGTGATATAGTTACAAATCAGTCTAGCAGCAGACCTCCAAGATCTTAAACGAAAACAAGACATTGTACTATTCAAGCTTCTAACAACAGACTGTACTAGCTATCTAGTATGCTTAATCAGAGTTAAAGTCTATAAGTAAAGAAAACATGCAAGATAAAATAGTCTTTATAAGTAGCTACCAATCAAGTAAGACTAGGCAAAGAAGCTAGTGTTATCCCCATTTTGGTAGTTATTAACCTTTGATCTGTATATGCAAACCCACCTCTTCGCATACTTTATCAATGTCATAGTGGCCTGCGTTAAATCTCAAGGAATCTCTCTCTCGCTTGCTTGCTCTCTCGCTCTATTCACATGATAGCCACAACTATAGAAAACACATTGCACAAGATTGCTCCTTCAAAAAATTTAGACATATCCCACCTATTGTCTCATAGTAGCTCCTTATTCAAGTCCCCTCCAAATTTAACAACCAATTGAACCTAGTCCAAACCCTCTTGTCAATATGCACCTTAAGAATAAATGATCAAAAGAATCTACTGATATTGTGAAGAAGATGCAATCAATAGGAACCTAGATGTGAAATATCTAAAGCCTCTCAACTGTGGCCAGTCACCTCCGAGCAACTAGCCAGAGAGTGAAATTTCCTATTAAATGTCAATTTTCTCATTTTGTGCTCTTTTTTTCTAAGGTTGATCCAAAATAATAAATGGTTCACGATATATTTTATGTAATTATGAAACAATATTGTTTTGACCCGAAAACTCCTTTGTGTGCCTGCGCTTTCTTTTCCTCTCCTCTATGAACACATCTCAACATATTATTTTGTTCTTGTTTGCTTATGGCTCATGAGGATATTATATATTATTTCATCTAAAACCTATTGGATTTGATTCACTTGATCCAAGGGTATTTCAAACAACCTTTCTACCTTAATGAGGAAGTGGTAAGGTCGGCCTGCACTCTACCCTTCCGGATCCTATTTAGTAGAATTTCACTTTGGTATGTTGTTGACATTTCCAACTCTAGATGAAATTTCTTGAAAAAAATCTTCCAAATAGTGATTGAGTTTATATGTTTCTATATAGCTTCTATACATGACCATGTTCAGTGTGGAGAATTACTTTGCTTAGTATGTTTAGTTTATCATGCTTGGTTGTAACCCTTTTCTTTCATATGTTATAGTCAATTAACAACATGCTTTTGTTATGCTTGTCTAGGTCCCCTATTCCTAAGTTCCCTAACAGTTTTGGTCTAACCATATTAAACTATTTAACTAAACGGAACTTGTTCCCTTCACTATTACCGTCCCAATTATTGTATTCAATATATTTCAATTACCTTAAGATGGTGAAGTCGGGACATAATAATGTTAGTGGGAAAGTCAATGTGAACTCTTCAGTTACAGGCCTCTCATTAAAGCCACTACAACTACTATATCAGATAAAAATGATCTTCAAAATATTGCTTGTGCTAACTTAAAAATCCAAGTCAGTGAGTTTCTTACGCACTAAAGTAGAAAGCTTGCGACAAAGCCCAACACTGTAGTAACCTCTTAGATTTGATATGTTCCTATAACATAATTTTCAGAAAATTTTCAAAATGCAATTTGAGACTTTTTACACAACATATTTTTAAAACATACGTATTAAGAAAATACCAGTTTTGAACAAGGATGAAAATAATAAATTAATACCTGATTAAGAATTATAGACTAGAGGAACCCATTGCAAAAATGATCAACACTTGGTTAAAGATTTGGTTTAAAAATTTTCAGCTAAAATTTTTTATGATCCAAATTAATACATCAAATGTGCAACGCCGGTCCTTGGCACAAAAAAATATTTTGAATATAAACTTTTGTAGCTACTGATCAAATCTTTAACTTCTTTCTCATGTTAGGGCTCAATAGTAGTTGCAACTTCTCTTATTTCCTACTCGTTAACAAGATCAATTTTTAAAAGCTTATGAAGAGGGTTTTTCCTTGAAGAACCTATTATTTAGTAAGAAAATAGTTTCTCACGAACCTAAACTACTCTTCTTCAATATCTTCTATATTCATTTTCTCTGACTTAGAGGATTTGAAATATGCTGAACCTTCAAATCTTTGGACAAGAACAAACAACTATGTGTAGCAATAAAAAATTTATTCGATGGAGCAGTTAATTTACCCATAAAAAATCATGACTAAGTAACTACATGTATCCAACACCCATCGGCTTCCTCAACTTAACTCAACGCAGAAACATACATAGTTAACCTCACATTCAGTCAGTTCTTCTTAATTTAAGCTTCAGTTCTATAAGCTTTTAAACAAATTTCAGAAATAGAAATGACAAAAATCTAACAACTTAGAATTAAATGTAGACACCTCTGTAGAGACAAAAAAAAAACTCAAAAATGTTATAGAAATTGAATACAATTCCTAAACAATAAAACAAAAATGAATAATTTGTAATTTTATTTTTTTAAATAGGTATGTCTTCCATCATACTTTTTGAGAAAATTCTACAAATTACAAAAATTAGTGTTGTACGAAGGAACTTCAAGGATAGATAATCAGAAAATTACTTTGATGAGAAGGAGTTAATCTAATATAATTTCACCATAGTTTCATCGGAAAAGTCATAGTGAAGATGGAGACACAATACGATTTAAATGTTTTTTGGCCTCTTAGGGTTACTTGCTTGTTTTTTTGGTATGGGAAGAGGGTTTGGTAGAGGGGCATTTTGTGGAGAAAAGGAAAACTACTGTACATTGTGTTTATAGTTATTAAATTAAAAAATTAAATTTTAGTGACCGATATTTTCTTGATCCCTATAAGTACACTTATAATGATCGGATACATATTCCTCCGTTAAGAAGTGATCGTTAAAAGTTTATTTTCCTGTAGTGAATGGAGCACGTCGTGGAGCCACTTCTGAAAACACCAAGGATAAACATTAGGATACGAAAGCTTTGAAGGCACGACATAGAATTAAGAGAAGTGATGTTTTCCAAAAATGTCTCATAGCCTCCTAGCCATAGATGTGGCGCGCTTCATACCGATGAACAAGACTCTACTCTATGCGGCATGTTGGACTCCCTATGATACTTTCAAACCTTCTGCTCTAATACCATTTTTGTCATGAACTGGACCTAGGTCTAAGCCGTGACATGGAGAATGTGACACCCGAAAGCATCATATTCAAGCCTCGTGTTCATATCATAAACATTCATAAGGTAAAATAAGCATACATAAGAGAATAAATAAGTAGAAGTATATAAATATAAAATGTCATAGGTTCCGTTAGGGGAACATAAATCAATCCACAATCCAAATCATGCCGCTACATCATAGATCTTGGCGGGATCTAGCACATAACTCACTATCTAACCCTCAAGTTATACATAAAAAATATGAAAATAATAAAGTCTCAACATGAAAGAAAAAGAAACATCATAAGGCTTGTTCTCGAATCATTGAAACTCGCCAAAAAATCTTCAAGCTCAAATCTAAGCTAGCCATGAAATTGCATAGTCACGTCATAATTCGTCCCTACATAGTTAGGTCAGGTAGGTAAAAAAGTATGTGTTAGTACATATAATGCACTAAGTATGTAGGTATGCTCTGAATCAAAGGACATTATAATAATATCAATATGCATAACTTGAATTTGTTCACTCTACATCGAGCTAACATTCATAAGACCATATGGACTATTACATGGAATCTCAATGTTCACTCTATATCGAGCTAAGAGCAGTCTACTTTGCTAAGGTAAACTCGATCCTCACCCTATAGGCTCAATCCTAGCACGATCAGAACCATCATTTGACCCTATCCTTTAGGCTCTATCCTAGCACGATGAGTGTCAATCATATGGGTTAATTGGATCCAATAGAACACCTTTAAGGCATAAAATAAGAATATCATTCCTATGGTGACACATAGTTATGGGACTATGGTATCTACCAAAGCCCTCTAGGTGATAAGTCATATCACACAGAATACATAAGTCATGCATATGTATAGCTTTCAACATAGTTCATACTTCATTAAAATCATGCTTTCATAGTTCATAAATAATCATCACAACTTTTTTGAAAACATCATGTCATAAGAATAGTCCATCTACTTTGCTTTCATCGTAGTATGGATAGACATTCTCACCTTAACATTATCATCATAAACATTAAGGTTTTCATCACCATCTTTATCATAGCATCATCATAGCTTTCATAACATCATCATTGTCATAAAATATATTTTTACATACTTGAGATAATAATCATGAAATTCCATAACTTCATCATACGAGACTAGGGCTAAGTATGGGTCCATGAATAATTAAGTGAAAAGCATGCAATTGAATAGGATTCATAGAGTAAAACATGCATTTAAATCAATTTAGAATATTAGTAAAGGAATCCACATCAAATCATTAATCCCTAATCATGCATACTTTAAAATCATATTATTTTTCTTGAAAACCATTTACATCATGAAATTCATCATAATTCATGCATAATTAGTCATAATCATCATAAAGGAATCATAATCCATACATTAGGAATCATAGTTTAAAAGCCTATAAGAATTCATCATAAAATTTTGATTTTAAAAAGGTTTTGAATTGGGTTTCATGGATGAAACTAATCCATGAATGAAAACTAACATACCTCAAGTAGAATCCCTAGAATTGAGGAGACAAATTTGGAAAATTTTTATTAAACCTTCAAACTTTAGCTTCAATTGAACCCTTGACTTAGAGAGAGAAATATTGAGAATCCTTGGGAGAACATTTTGAAAATTAAAAGATTTGATTGGATTAGGAATAGGCCTTTATAGTAGGTAAGTTGGTTAAGGTACTTAAGAAGGAAACAATGATGTAGTTTAGGACTTAGATGGATTGGAAATGTCAAAAACACCCTTCATTAAAAACTGTCGAGGCCGTCTACGAAACCCCTCCTACGGGTCGTGGATCAACTTATAGCTCGTAACTTGCCTCATAGATCATAATGTCACAAAACTTGAATTTCTAGAATTGCAGCTTCTAGGCTACGAACATGTAGCACGACCCGTGGATTAAATTACGGGCCTTAGAACCCGTCGTAGGTTAGTTTCATACTTAGGCAAACTTTTGATTCCTCAGGGCCTCCACCTATAAAACCACTTACGGGTCATGGGTTGACATACGAGCCCGTCTGCTAACTCATAAGTTAACTTCCCACAAATCCTTAAATTTTCATTTTCCTAGGCACTTTTCACGAGGCCATCTACGACCCGTGATTTCATATATGGATCGTAGATTGGCTCGTAGAATCAGTCCATTAGAAAATTTTCTTATCTTTCAATTTTTTAGGCTTATAAACCTGATGGGTGTTAAAAACCTTTTTAACTCACCATCATTTGGCATGCACAATCTCCCTTAATATCGAAGCGCACCACCTCTCCCTTGTGAGAAAACCTCTATTTTTCCTTCTTTCACTAAGTCTTTAAACAACTAAGGCGAGATCTAGATATTGCTTGGCCTTAACATTATCAATCATGGAAGATTCAAACCTACGAAGCACCATTGCAGCACAATTTCTAGACTCATTCAATCTCACTCCCAATCTAGCAAATCTATGAACATATTTGGCCAACTCCTTTTTTCCATTATCTTCAAGGTGAGACACACTACCCATGGAAACTCTACTAAGGGTGTCGGCTACCACTTTAGCTTTTTTGGGACGGTACTTCACACTCATGTCATAATCTTTAAGGAGCTCTAGTTGCTGTCGTTGCCTCAAATTGATATCCTTTTAAGTGAACACATGTTTGAGGATCTTATGGTCGGTGAACATATCCACATATAAATAATATCATCAAATATTCAAGGAAAACACCACTACCGCAAGTTCAAGATCAAAGAGTTGGGTAATATTTTTCATGCACTTTCAATTGCCTTGAGGCATAGGCAATCACCTTACCATTTTAAATTAGCACACATCCCAACCTAATTTTTTACACATCACAATATACAATGAACCTATCATTTCCTTATGGCAATGTCAATATTAGAGCCGAAGTTAGTCGATCCTTCAAGGTTTGGAAGCTCTTCTCACACTCATCTGTCCACACAAAGTTTGCCTTCTTTTGAGTTAACTTAGTAAGTGAGAAATTGGAAAATTTGAGTCCACACAAACTCATCCATCCACACATGCCCAAGGAACGCAACCTCATCTAGCCAAAACTCACACTTGTCTAATTTTGCATAAAGCTTTTTCTCCTTTACGATTTGCAACACCACCCTTAAGTGCTCCATATGCTCCTTCTCACCTCAGAAATAGATGAGTATGTCATCAATAAACACCACGATGAACATTTCAATGTAGGGTTTAAACACCCTATTCATGAGGTCCATAAATATCACTAGAGCATTAGTGAGACCGAACGACATCACCACAAACACAAAGTGACTATACCTAGTCTAAAAGTTTGTCATAGGAATGTTACTCTCTCTCACCCTCAATTGATGGTACCTGGATCTCAAGTCAACTCTGAAGAAATGTGTAGCCCATTGCAATTGATCAAACAAATCATCTATCCTCGAAAGGGGATACTTGTTCTTGATGGTGACCTTATTAAGCTTTTGATAGTCAATGCACATATGGAGTGACCCGTCTTTCTTCCGTATAATTATTAATGATTCACTTATAGTAAGGTGATCCTTCCCTTAAAATAGATGCTTAATTTTTTCTAAAAGGTATTATGATTTTCTTATGTATGATGATCTATGTTCCTTATTCTCCAAGTTTGAGTGTTTTATCGTGAGATTCATTAAGTGAGCATTACTTATTCATTAAGTGTGCATTTCTTTCTTTCCATATGTATTATCCTATGTCGCATGGCTTGAGAAATATTTAAAATGATCATATTATCACTAATTTATGGTTTATGTTTTGTTGCATTGTATGCCCACATTCTAGTATATTCAAAGTACTAACTCATACTTTTTCCTGCATGATTTAACCATGTAGGGTCCGAAGCTTTTATCCATTTTCCTTCTCCACGTGGCTAGTCGGTCCGTTTGAAGAGTGCTTTGGGTGAGTCCTCCACTTCGGGGACAATGTTTACTTTACTTTCATACTTTTGTTAAGACTTGTCTATTTTTGGATTCTTATCTTTTGAGGATGAGCCTGAGATATGTCTTGTCCCCCATTCTTTTCGTATTAGAGGTGTCGTTAGATATGGAAATATATGTATTTATCTTGACTTCCATTATGTTTCTGAGATTATGCAAGATTTCCCTTAGTCCCCACTCCCTTCTATGTGTTGTTATTTGTTGATGATGTGATGGAAATCCCAAGTCCCGGTAATATCCCCATAGCATGAGTCATACTTATCCACCCCTTAGACTTTATTTGTTATATGATTCATGCAAATCTTCTTCCCTAGAACATCCCCATAGCTTGCGTCCAAAGTCCCACTTCCCTTAGAATTATTTGTTACTTTCTTGATTGTTTAATTATGCTTCCACAACCAAGGATGTGCAAATGATATGTTGAGAGGCTTGTTTGTGTTGCCTTCGGGTTTTCCATTCACTGTGTCATATCTAAGCCCCAGGCTTGGGTTGTGACAAAGACTCTCCACCCCCGCCGCTAAGCATAGTCTGTAAATAAGGCACGAGAAGGGGATGGACCTCTTCAGGGCTGCCTCATGCATCTGCTTGCCTATCAGCAAGACCCAATCTATCTCATAGCTAGCCAAGATGCTGGCAACAAAATTAGCACGGTTATACATCAATGTATTATCTGCAAGTGTAGGCTGGATCCGTGACCTCACATATGCCTACCACAATTTAGTAAGGAAACTAAGAGAAACCCTCATAATAGTCTCCGCAGACGTAGCTACCCACTCAGAGTTTGGTCCTTGATCTGTAATCTGGGAGGCTACCCATCTCATCAAACTAGCCTGATGGACCAGGTCTCTCATAGTGTCTGTCTCCTGAGTCTGCCCCAATCCCCGATCAAACTTAGTTGTAGACCTAGGGCCTAGGAACTCTAGCTCAAAAAACATACGATGGATGGTGGTCTTTGAGATATCCACCTGAAGACCCCTCACCATAATATGTATCAACCGAGGATCGGCGAGGGATTTCTTTCCCTTGGGAAGAGAGCTGAGGGTTGTGACAGCGTAAGAGGCGAAGGACTCACGAACAATGACTGGGGAGTATTTCCCCAATGGCTCTGCTAGCCACTGGAGCCTGTATCTGGTGATGGTCTCCTAGAGGCCTGGTACACTCTCTAATCCCATGGTGATGACTTAGGGCTCCTAAAAAATAGAATGAGCTAGTCGTCCACGCTCATTCATCTATAAGCCCTCCCAGTAGATAGCCCACTTGCCCTTGACATACCACCGACTAGATCTGGTATTCAGAGGTGAGAGTGGTGCTCGAGGTGCTTGTGTAGATATGATGTATGAACTCTCCTTGAATCTAGACTCGAACCCTCTCTCGGATGAGGTCATCTAGATAGAATTATTGGCCCTATTACCTCCTTCATCAGACTTGGAAGGATGGACCACAATAGCTGAGTCTGGGCTTGTCTGGTGGTGGCCCGTGTCTGTCATGGCTTGACGTCCTCATTTGGCTGGACGCCAAGCTCCTCCATTGAGGCACTAGACTCAAGAGTGGCATCCGAGTCCGTGGTCTCATCACGCAACCACTCCTGCATGGCTTTAATCTTCTCGTGATTGGGCTTTGGAGCCATAGTACTTGAAACACACATGTAACAACAAGAATTAGCCCATAAATCATGAAATGAGAAATAATAACATATCTTAAATAGGCAAACAGAGGTCTACGAGGGTTTCTTTTTGGGTCGTGGTGAAAACTATGAGACTTAGAAGGTCCTCATAGAAACAGATTCCATTAAATTTTATTACTAGAATGGCATCTATGACACCAGGTATGACTCGTAGATCATTAGACGAGTCGTAGACTGGTTCGTAGATGCTACTCCAGAACAATATACGACTCATAGAAGGTCTCGTTTGATAATATCCCAAAAATTTCAAGTTTTTTAGAAATTTTTATGAAGGGTAACTACAAGTTATGGAATGATCCATGGGCCATAGAAGACCCTCGTAAAGTGATTTTTTCTAGAAACTTAGATTTCCAAGTTCATCAAATGGGTTCTCAAATGACCTTTTTATAGTTATATAAGCATGGAAGCAAAGACTCTCTCACACACACATATGATTTCATCAAATACCCAACCCCCAACAATCTATAATCACATATAACCCCCATTGAATTTCATTTTGCATGTTTGTTTAGCAATCCGACACCATTTGAATGATTAGCAATCAAAAACACACACATGTAGTCACATATCAAATTTCCACTCAAGTTTATTCAATTTAAATGACACATGATGACATGGTTTTGATTATCATTCAAACACACAAGTCATAGCCACACGCAAAATTTCCTGGTTCCTAACACAATCTAAGGTTATTTCAACATTAAAATTAGGGCATCACCGACAACACACATAAACACAATCAAGAATTTGCAATCATCAAGTTAAGAACACCATGCCCATCAAAATTTTCAATCAATTTAGACTAATTTTAAATGTTCAAAGGTTTTAGGACCAAGAACTTACCAAAATTTGAGAAAATATAGTTGAATTTGAAGGAGGGATTTAAAAGATTTCAAATCCTTGGTGCCTGAGGGGTTTCCAAAAAATTGACCAGAACATTTTGACGATGACCAAATGGGGAGGTCAGATTTGACTTAGGGTTTCAAAGGGGGTCAGGTATTTTTGGTAATAGGTGAGAAATTGAGGTCAAATGTTATTTTGACCCCTTATATACCTTTACCGAGTCCGCTTAAAAGAACTAGGCCCGACTCTTATGAAACCTTATTTACACCGTTGAGTATTCTATGGCTCGTAGACCCTGGTTTTGTAGGCAGTCTAAAGACCTAATTGGTGGATGGGTTCTACGGGCCAATTCATAGGCTGTATAATGAAATATGACTCGTAAAATAGGTCGTACAACCCCCGACACTTAGTAAAAATGTAGAAAACTTACTTAGGGTCCACGAGCCGTATTCACGACCCATAGTTATTTCTATGGGCCATAAAGTTGGATCATGGACTAGAGTGCACATAAGTTTGCTCACTGGAATGTTCTACTAGTTGGTATACGGGTCATATTTTGACATACAACCCATAAAACTAGTCGTAGAATTACTCTTTGTTACCTTCTAAGCCCAAAATAGCTGACTTGGTCCTATACTTGCATAAGCTTCACAAACCCACTATTACCCTATGTGTCACCAGTCCAATGTCCACAAATTACAACAAAAATGCTAAAAATTAAACTACCTACTAGTCTAAAACTAAAAACAAAACAAAAAACTACCACTATTACAAAATATCTTGGGTTGCCTCCCAAGTAGCGCCTAATTTATTGTCATGGCATGACTTGGACCATATGATTACTCAGACTTCATCAATGGCCCAAACCTCCATCTTCAGTTCATCTAAGCGCTTTATTGGCTGACAAATGTTTAAGAATACTTCTTCATTATTCAATCTGTACTTGATTTGGCTTGATTCTATATCCATTAAGGCTCTCCCAGTGGACAGGAAAGGCCTTCTCAAGATGATGGGAACTTCAAAATCGACCTTGTAATCTAGGATCACAAAGTCTGTGGGGAATATAAATTTCTTAAATTTGACAAGAACATCATACAGTATCCCCATAGGCTTCTTTACTGTCCTATTAGCCATCAACAACCACATAGTTGTAGGGGTAGGGTCTCCCAGTCCTAGGTTCCTAAATACTGCAAGGGGCATCAAATTTATGCTAGCACCTAGATCACATAGTGACCTTGCGAACTCGATATCTCCAATGGTGCAGGGAATGGTGAATGCTCTGAGATATTCTCACTTCTGCACCAAAGACCTTATAGATATCGGCTACAATGTTGAATCTCTTGAGAGAGCTTCTAACTTACAATACGCTTCTTTATGACCAAGTCCTTCATGAACTTTGTGTACCCGAAAATTTTCTCCAATGCTTCAAGAAAAAGGATATTGATGGAGTGTCTCAGCATGGAGAGAAAGTCCTTGAATTTACCTTCCTCCTCTTTCTTCTTGAGTCTTTGAGGGAAGGGAGGAGGAGGTCCAGGAATGGGTTTCAACTTCTGTGGTGTTGGCACTGCATCACTTGCCCCCATCCTTAGCACGAACATCTCCAGCCTCAGTGTTCTCACTCTGCACTATCTCTTTACAAAACTTATCATCATCAATCGACATCAACGAAGGATCAATAGTCTTCTTGCCACCACGTGTAGTCACTGTCATACACTGCCTCTCATTCTTAGGATTTTAGACTATATTGCTGGGCAATGTACCTTTTTGGAATTAGTTGAGTTGATTTGACACCTGACTGAACTATTGCTCAAGATTCTTGATGGCAACAAAATGAGACTTAATTTTTTGATTTATACTGGAGATGTCAGAATTCATCCCCTTTAGAGTCTCATCCTAAGCGTTAGCTTTCTTCAGCAGACGATCAAATATATCCTCAACTCTAGAGCTTCCAATCCTAGAATCTCGATTATGTGGTGGAACATATGGACCACTCTTGTAACCATCTCTGCGTTCCCAATCAGCCTCTTTGTCCTGGCCCCTATTCCTATCATAGTAGCCTCCTCTATTATTGTCTCTGAAGGCACCATCTCTACCAAAGTTCCGACCTTGGTTTCCTTGACCTTGGCGCCAAAATTCTTGATTGGACCCTTGGGCATTGGTTCAAAAACCTGCCATCTGATCTGCTACGAAGCAAGTATCCTTCTCATAATAATGCTCCTCGTACACGAGTTGATGTCGAGGCTGCTAAGATACTGCATTTACTCGTTACTGGTTCTGTTTCATCAACAACTCCATATTAGTATTAATTTTAGCAAGCTCTTGCATCACCTCTTCACTTGCCCCTGCTTGTGCCAAACTAGTATTGACTAAGACCGAGTTTTTTGTAGTAGACTTGTCTCTCGTCCTCCATGCACAATTCGTCTTGACCAACCTTTCCATTCATTTTTCGACCTTTTGAAATGGACAATCTATGAATGAGTCTCCCATAATAGTGTAAACGACTTGGCTACTTTCATCCAAGGCTCTATAAACGATCTCCACCAAGGCTTCGTCAACTATTTTGTGGTCTGGTATACTCCTCAAACACTTTGTGAATCTCTCTCACGTGGTACTGAGTAAATCATCAGACACCTACTCAAAGTTGTTGATTTGAGCCTGCAACTTCAACTTCTTTGAGATTGGGAAGAACCTCTCAAAAAATGCCTTCTGCAATTCTGCCTAAGTGGTGATTGAACTCTGTTGGAGCTCAGAAAACCATAAAGTTGCATTGCCTATCAGAGAAAATGGGAAAATGTAGAGCCCAACAACATCCATAGACAAATTTTGGTTTCCCATCATTCTTTTACAGACGAACAGGACGTTGTACAAATAGTTGTGTGGATCCTATGAAGGTAGGCCTGCGAACAACCCATAATTTTATAGCATTTGTAGAAACCCACTTGACACGATGAACTTTTTGTCATTCGGCAGTAAAGGTAACACAATAGCTCCCGTGACATCCATCGCCATAGGATCAAGCTGATATTGATTCCATTGATTTATTGCAGCTTGGGGAACTTATGGTGGTGGGTTGTTATTTTCATTGTTCGGGTTCAGTGATGCATTCACTGCATCATTTGCAACGTTGTTTATATTATCCTTGGCCATTCTCCTTAGCATCCTTTAGATCTCTAGGTCAAACAGAGTCAAGGGGTTTCCTCGACTTCAAGTGTTGTGCATACACTACACTTGCATGCTAAAACAAAACAAAAACAAAATAAACGTAAAATTAGGGAAATAAGGATTAACTCCCAAATCTACTTGAATTAAACAAGTCTAGCCATATTTCTCGACGATGGCGCTAAAATCTTGATGTCACCCAAGATACACCTTGTGAAGGTAAAATGGGTTGTTATCAAGATATATAACCTAACCAAGGTTAGGGTCAAACCCATAGGGAATATGGTAGACTTCCACTCAATTCAAAGTAAAGTGAGGTAATTAACCTACTTATCCCCCCAAAAGAGGGAGATTTGAAATTGCAAGAAAAGTAAACCTAGACTAGTGCAAGTGTTATTGAAATCAGTAGAAGATCTAACTAGGGTGATGTGTTTCTCATGTTTTCCTAATGCAGTATTACAACATAATTATAATATTTTCCAGTGTATAGATGCAGAATAGTAAGTTAAGTTTACCAAACACTTTGATTCAGCTGCAAGGTAAATTTTACTACGGGATTTGATCTAACTCCGCTATCTGACATTACTAAGCCTTACTTATTATCCCAGTACAACCTCTTCGTGATCTAGTTTGGTTGATTAGACAAGAAAATATCAATCAAATCCTGTTAATTATTCTCTTTTCCTATTAATTACCTCCTTAATCCAGCAACTAACACTAGACGAGTTCTAATGTTGGCCACCGTTAAAAAGCAATTAAAATGAAGAAAAATAATCAATTCATTCATACACACTTTCTAAGAATTATGACTTATCTAGTTTTACCATGTTAGTTCTTCATGGTTCCTACAACCCTAGTTGTGGATTTAGCTATTCATGATTAGTGTAGATGCAAGAATCATGATATAGAATAACATAATTAAGCACTTACACAAATGAATTTAGGAACAAAAAATTCAACTCTTCAATAGAAATTGCAAGTACGAATCAAACACAAAAATTCTTTCTTTGTCTTCTTAAAATCCTAAAATCTATAAATTCTCTGAAACTTTTCGAAAAATAACCTAAAAACCTATTTATAATGTCTAAACTACAAAATCAAATCAAAATAAGAAAATTGGGTCAGCAAGCTTTACGAACATCTTCTACGGGCCATATAATGTTCCACAGCCGTAATCGGGGCTTCATACTCTTCGTCTTCAAATCTGGAGTTGACTTCCATGAGACCCATCTATGAGCCGTATAAGATTTTACGACCCATGGAGGATTTTTTCTGATGATTTTTAGCAAATCTCCACTTTCTGATCCTCAGGGTACGACCTCACTTCTACGGCTCATTGAATGTTTTATGGATCGTCTAAGTGCATCGTAGAATCATGTCCTAAAAATCATCCCTCACTGGAATTTGTTATGAAACCACTTCTACATCCTATGAAATACTCCACGACCCGTAAAGGGTTTCGTGTATCCTCAGAATCTGCAAATTCAACATACTTAGCCTAGAAATCATGTCAACCCTGTAATCCTGCAAAACAAACATAAAAACATATCAAACCTACTAACATCGCTTTGAAAACACACAAAATCCTAAGTTTAAACATCAAAATTATTGTATTTCAGCAGCACATCAGTAAGGTATGGATAATATCTGAACTTACCAAAAAAGGCTATGTAGTAAGGTAAGGATATCACGTGAAACCCATAAAAAATTCTATGTCATAAGGTGGTGACACTTTTTGAAAAGGCCATGCCATAAGGTGAATGTTTTGTCTACCTTGGCAAAGTAGACCAATCCATGCTTGGTGTGAAGTGAACACCGAAATTATAAGTAGAGCTCACTTGGTCTTATATTTTGATTATGGTCCTTTTCCACCTATGTATGATATGTCATGTGATTTGGTCGTCATCTATGCATGTTTGGCTAAACATTTATCATTCATGCCATATTGAGCCTAAGTATGTTGATTGTGACTATGGATATCATTTATCTATGGATTATACTTCCTTGATGCATTTGCACCCCGCATACTTGGTACATTCTAAGTACTAACGTATACTTTTTGCCTACATAATCTAACTATATAGGAATTAAAGCTCTCATACATTATCATCCTCCACATGGCTAAGCGATTCAGTTGAAGATTTTCTTGTAGCGAGTACTTTATTCCGAGGAAAACAACTATTTACTTTCATGCTTTAGTAAGACTTTTCAAATTATGGATATTTATCTTTTTAGGATGAGCTCGGGAGATGTCTTGGCCCCCATTCCATTCGCATTAGAGATGTTGTTGGATATTTTAATATGTATGTGATGAGCCTGACTCTTATTATGTTTACGTATTATGAAAGGTTCCCTTAGTCTTTATTTCCCTTTACGTGTTGATGTTGTGTTGTGATGTGATGTACGTCCTAAGCCTCTATCTATTTCCATAACATGAGTCATACTTACCTGTCCCTTAGACTTTATTTGTTAGGTGATTCATGCTCATCCTCTTCCCCACAACCTCCCCATAGCGTGAGTCCAAAGTCCCGTTCCTCCTTATAAATTATTTGTTACTTGTTTATTTCTTAATTAAGCTTTTGCGAAACCAAGGATGTACCATGCATGCTTAAAAGGCTTGTTTGGGGTCCCTTAGGGTTTACTATAAGTTGTGTCACGCCTAGGCCCTAGCTTTGGTCGTGACAAGCTTAGTATTAAAGTACTAGGTTTGTAAATGGTCCTTAAAAATCCAACACACCGTGTCAAGTAGAGTCTTATTCATGGTTGTGAAGCGTGTCACAACTACGAATAAGAGTCTATGAGACGTCTCAGGAAATAATTCACTTCTTCATACTCTATGTCATGTTTTGGATTTGAATTGAGGTTTACTATATCTAATGGGTGGTCTTTTTCTCTTCTAGATAATGCCACCAAGAAGAATCTTGCAACGAGTTCTTATTCCCAAGGGTGAACCGGCCCCTCCGGCTCCATAAGTCCCCCAAGAAGAAGAGAGAGTCACCCATGCCAAATACTGAAATGTGGTCACCTTATTGTGAAGGGTCGTGGCCAACCAAGTATTTTAAGATCCTTATGCTCCTACCCCCGCCTCAAGGGTGAGGAATTTCACCAGAATGAATCCTCCAGAGTTCTATGGCTCCAAGGTTGAAGAGGACCCCCAAGAATTCCTTAATGAGGTATATAAGGTTTTGGCTATTATGGGGGTAAGTTTAGAAGAAAAGGCAGAATTAGAGGCCTACCAACTCAAGGGCCTTTCTCAAACATGGTACAATCAATGGAAGATGGAGAGAGAGAGGATGATGAGCCCATCTCTTGGGAAGAATTCAAAGTTGCCTCTCTTGGTCGCTTTTTACTGATTGAGCTAAGGGGAAAAAAGATGATGGAGTTTAAGAACCTCAAGAAAGGTTCGATGAGTGTGAGGGAGTATTCCCTTAACTTTAATAATCTTTCAAAGTATGTTTCTCACTTGGTCGCCGATATTAGAGCAAGAATGCATAAGTTTGTTTCTGGTGTGTCTGACTTGATCAATGAAAAATGTCATACCACCATGCTTATAGGGGATATGGATATATATCAGCTCATGACATACGCCGAACAACTAGAAGGGGAAAAACTTTAAATTAGGAAGAGTGTTGATTCTAAGAGGGCTCGTTATGAGGGCGGATTCCAAGGCACAAAAGGTGGTTGTTTCCAGCAAGGACATAAATTCCAAGGGTCCTCCAATGTATAAGGACAAAGATTTGCTAATAATAGGGTTCTCAACCCTAAGACTCAAGGTGTCAATGGTGGAATGACTCATCCTAAGTGCCAAAAATGTGGGAAAACCCATAGTGGCACATGTTGGAGGAATACAGGTATTTGCTTTAGGTGTGGCAAGATGGTCCAAAAGATTATGGATTATCCAATAAAAAGTAGAGATGGTCGTCCTCAAGGACAAGATGCTCATGGTGATAAAAGGGCACAAGGTGTTCAACAAGGAGGAGCTCCACGTCACAACCACTTTTATGTTCTTCAAGAGAGACAAGTGGTGGATAAGGTGCTCGACGTTATTACCTGTATGTTAAAGATCTACAATCTTGATGTATATTATTTATTGGATCCAGGTGTCACTCTTTCTTTTATTACTCCTTTTGTTGCTAATAGACTCCATGTGTGTCTCTAGTTGTTATGTGAACCTTTTGAAGTGTCTACCCCTATAAGTGAATCCATTGTTGCTAGGAGAGTCTATAGGGGTTGCCCCATGTCTATGTTGCATAAAGACTTGCCTTCTGATTTTGTCGAGCTTGACATGGTATATTTTAACATTATTCTTGGGATGGATTAGTTATATACATATCATGTTACTTTTGATTGTATAACTCATAGGATTAAGTTCTAATTCCCTAATGAACTCAGCCTTGAGTGGGAAGGTCGTGACTCGGTAATTAAGGGTAGAATCATCTCGTGTCTTAAGGCCCAAAAGTTGATTTCCAAGGGTTGCATTATCATCTTTTTTGAGTTACGAATGTCGAGTCTAAAGTCCCTTCCATTGAGTTGGTCTCGGTGGTTAATGAGTTTCTTGGTGTCCCTCCCGAAAGGGAAATAGATTTTGGTATAAACCTCTTCCCCGATACTCAACCCATTTCCATTCCTCCTTACTGAATGGCCCCAGCGGAACTAAATGAGTTAATCTGTTAGAGAAGGGTTTTATAAGGCCTAGCAAGTCATCTTGGGGTGTACCGGTGTTATTTGTAAGGAAGAAAGATGGCTCACTTAAAATGTGCATTGACTACTGGTAACTTAACAAAGTCACCGTGAAGAACAAGTATCCCCTACCTCGGTTAAATAACTTATTTAATCAACTTCAAGGGGCTAGTAACTTATCAAAGATTTACCTTTGGTCCAGGTATCATCAATTGAGGGTAAGGGTGTGTGACATTTGCAAAATGAATTTTCGGATAAGATATAGGCATTTTGAATTTGTGATGATGTCCTTCGGCCTAACCAATGCTCTAGAGGTATTTATAGATCTCATGAATAAGGTCTTTAAGCCCTATATTGACATGTTTATTGTGGTATTTATCGATGATATTTTGATTTATTCCTGACGTAAAGAACAACATGTGGAACACTTGAGGGCAGTGTTCCAAACATTGAGGGAAGAAAGATTGTTTGCCAAATTTGACAAATGTGAATTTTGGTTGAAGTAAGTTTCGTTCCTAGGGCATGTGGTGTCAGGCAAAGGCATTAAAGTAGATTTTAAAAAGACGGAGGTGGTAAGAAATTGGCCTAGACCCTTGACTCTAATGAATATTAAGAGTTTCTTCGGCTTGGTGGGGTACTATCGTAGATTCATTGAGCGTTTATTCTTCAATTGCTTCCCCTTTGACAAAATTGACACAAAAAGCTAAATTTGTATAGACAGATGAATGTGAAAAAAGTTTTCAAACATTGAAGGACAAGCTTACGTCCACTCCTATCTTGGCTCTGTCGGAAGGGTTAGAAGGGTTTGTGGTTTATTGTGAATCTCTAAGAATCGACTTAGGATGTGTATTAATGCAAAGTGACAAGGTTATTATCTATGCTTCAAGGAAACTAAAGGTGGATGAGCGTAATTACCTCACCTATGATCTTGAATTATCGGTCGTAGTATTTGCTTTGAAGATATGACATTACTATTTATATGGGGTTCATATACATTTGTTCACCGATCACAAGAGTCTCCAATACGTATTCACCCAAAGGGACCTAAATGTAAGGCAAAAAAGGTGGCTAGAACTCCTTAAAGACAATGACATGAGTGCGCACTACCATCCTGGAAAAGCTAATATCGTGATCAAAGCCTTAAGTCAGGTGTCTATGGAGAGTGTGACTCATATTGATAATGGTAAGAAAAAATTAACAAAAGACGTCCATCAGTTGGCTAAGTTGGGGGTTAGATTGAATAAAGTCGTAAATGGTGGTGTGGTGGTAGTAGATGGTTCTAAGTCTTCCTTGATTTAAGAAGTCAAATCCAAGCAAGACCTTGACCTCGCTTTGGTGGAATTGAAATCATTGGTGAAGGATGACAAGGTGGACGTTTTCTTCCAAGGGGGATATGGTGTTCTCAGTTACCAAGGTAGGTTATATGTGCCCGATGTTAATGGGTTGATAGACTTGATCTTGAGTGAGGCTCATAATGTATCTTATTTCATTCACCCCGGCTCTATAAAGATGTTTAGGGATTTAAGGAAAGTATATTGATGGGGTTGTATGAAAAGGGATATCACCAAATTCATAGTTGGTTGCCATAATTGCCAACAAGTCAAAGCCGAACATCAAAGGTCGGGTGGCCTAGCCCAAGATATAGAGATTCCTACTTGGAAGTGTAAAGATATCAACATGGATTTTGTGGTTGGGTTGCCAAAGACTAGGAAGCACTTTTATTCTATTTAGGTCATTGTTGATAGAATGATGAAGTCGGCTCACTTTCTACCTGTTAAAATGACTTATGGTGTTGAAGATTATGCTAAGTTATACATCCATGAGCTGGTGAGATTGCATGGGGTCCCATTATCTATTATTTCAGATCTAGGTTCTCAATTTACATCACACTTTTGGAGGTCCTTTCAAAGGGGCCTTGGTACCAAAGTCAAGCTCAGGATGAATTTTCACCCACAAATGGATGACCAAGCTAAAAACAATTGTTCAAACTCTTAAGGATATGCTAATGACTTGTGTCTTGGAGTTTAAAGGGAGTTGGGATGAGCATCTTCCGCTCATTGAATTTGCTTATAACAATAGCTACAACTTTAGCATCAGAATGACTCTCTTTGAGGCTTTATATGGCAGAGATTGTAGATCCTGATTGGATGGTTTGAAGTAGGAGAAATGGCTTTGTTGGGTCCGAATTTGGTTATGGAAGCTTTGGAGAAGGTAAGAATGATGAGGGAGAGATTGAAAGCGGTTCAAAGTCGGTTAAAGTCCTATACCAATACTAGAAGGAGAGACCTTGAATTTGAAGTTGATGATTGGGTGTATTTGAAGGTTTCGCCAATGAAGGGTGTGGTTCACTTTGGCAAGAAAGGAAAGTTAAGCCCTAGGTATGTAGGGCCTTATCGGATCATAAGACGTATTAGTAAAGTTGCATATGAATTAGAGTTGCTCATAGAGATGAGCATGGTTCGTCTGGTCTTCCATGTTTCCACATTGAGAGAGTGTGTTAGAGACCCAAATTCCATTGTGCCCTTAGAAGTGGAGAATGTCGAGGAAAATTTGACCTATGAGGAAGTACCGGTAGAAATATTAGATAGGCAAGTCAAGCGGTTGAGAAACAAAGACATATCATCTGTCAAAGTCCTTTGGAGGAATTAACAAATCGAAAGTGTAACTTGGAAAGTTGAAGTGAATATGAAAAAGTGATATCTGTATCTATTCCATTCTAAAAAGCTTGAGGTACCATGACTTTCCTATTTAAGAACCTCTTTTCCTTACATGTCATTTCTATGTCATTTATGCATAATTATATGACATTGAGAATTGCATTGTAAATGTTATTTGAAGCATGGTTTAAAAGATTTTCATGATGCATATGTTACATTTTCATATGGTACATGTACTCCATTCTTTAGAGATTTCCTTTAGCATATTCAGAGACAAATGTTTCCAAAGGGAAGATATTGTAAGGCCCCAACTGTGGAAAGCATGAAAAGTGCCAAGGAAATGAATTTTGGAAATTTCTTAGTAGCAGTGGTCTTCACGAAGGGTCTTAGGGACCGTACATTAGCTCGTGGGTTCAGAGTGTACATTCTAGTAGCTCAAGTTTAGAGGGATACTAATATACGAAGGCTTCTATGGGCTATAAGTTCTTTCACGGGCCGTAATCCTGCTCATAGATGATGGCCAGACTTGGTGAAATTTGAAATTTTCAGAGGTTTAATGTATGGGTCATCATACAACCCGTGCCTTGGCTTATGGATCATAGGTCATGTCGTAGGTTGAGATTCAGAGAAACTTTCTGAGGGTTCAAAATGTTACCAAATGAGACCCTCCATTTTCGACCCATTGGCTGGACCATGACCCGTAAACGGGGTCTCGTGGTCATGTCTAGTGAATTTTTATAAGGGGCAATTCTAACGTTTCCTATTATTATAAGCCCATATCATGTCATTTTAACCCCCAAATGACCCTTTTTAGCCTTAAAACTACCCTATGTCACTCCATTTCATCTCACTCAAAATACTTTAAGCCCTAAAACTCCTCCCAAATCTTTCAACACCTTCAAAGGAGAGTACAAGCTAGGATTTTGATTTCTTCATCTCCAAATCAGATTTCCTTTCATAAAATCACCAAGGTATGTGGGTTTTGATTGTGGAAACCTTTCCTCTACAAGTTCAACCATTCCTTTTCCTCAACTATGTTCATGATATGGAAATTTATGAGAGTTTTATGTACTCTTTCTTATGATGATATTATTATGTATTTTATGATGGTTTATTTTCATATATTATGATAAAGTGAAATATCATGTGAGATCCATGATTTATATGAGGGTTTTGATAATGTCCTAACCAAGTTATGACTATGCTTTGGTGGGTTCTTTGAATAATGATCAAGTGAGCTTATTTTTCACCTTTCATGGTATTTACTCATGATTTACATGGTTTTAAGTTTATGTGTATGCACTCACCATGATTTGATTAAAGATGCATGTCAAGTTTCTCAAGTAATGAATGCCTTGTGGCAAGATTAGTATGTTATGAAAGTTGAGACTAATAAGAAGGCTAACAAGTATGCTATGAGCTCATGAGCATGACATGAATGACAAAAATTATATAAAGCCTTATCTTTGATGCTATAAACTATGTTTGATGAGCTACTTCAAGTATGAAATTATGATACTTTGAGACTATGAATGTTATGGCTACGATTATGATTCAAGTGTTCTGTGGGATTGTGACCTAGCATCGAGAGGACTTTGGTAGTCTCCCATTCTCTCTAAACTATGTTGCCACCATAGGTTTATGATATTAGTTCCCTAATTGGGCATGTACCTACCAAAAAGGTGATTGATGAGTCGCGAAAATGCTCATCATTTAACGTTTTTCAAGTTAAGTCTTTGCAAGTTCTCAAGCAAATTGTGTGCGTTTAATATTTTGCATAGTGCATTTTCAGGAAAATCAGGCAAGGCACGAACACCATCGATAAAGGAAGGAAAATCCCAAAATTGGTCAAATCATAGCCTCAATTCGTCAGCACCATAGGTCGTGTGACTGTGCACAGGCCGTGAGGATGGCCATGAGTGGTGGCAGAGAAGGGCCAAAGCAGAGTGAGGCGATAATAAGACAAGGTTGATCACACGGAAGGAGTGACGGCACGTGTACTCTTTAACGGGCCGTGTACCTGCTCGTGAAACAAGGCAGAAAGTAAGCCATGAAGTTGCCAAGGAATTGAGGCTAAGTGGAAGTGAACGGAGTAGGTGATGAGTCGTTGACAGGTTGACGAACCGTTTCATGCACCGTTAAACATCACAGAATCAAGGCCAAAGCGTACACTTGAGATAAATACCAAGGGAAAACAGACGGTTGGTTACACGGACCGTGTGACGGTACACGGTCCATTACAGTGTGTCGTGAACTGAGGCAGTAAGCTATCTGATGAACGAGTGAGGCCCAGGTGCTAAGAAGATTTAGACGGAAGGTGGCACGGACCGTTGAACATCAAATGGTCTGTGTAGTTGCTGATTTAACGTGCCGACATTTGGTTTTTCTATTTCTTGTAGGATTTGTTTCAAATCATATAAATACATTTTTATTAGATTTTTTTAGGGAGTTACGGACGGCTAAGGACAGAAAGAGGTGAAACTGTTCTTGACATATTACTTTTGAAAACGTTTAGCTACGTTTGATCCATTGAGTTGCAATTACAAGTTGTGATTTTGTTGATCTTACAATTGTAAGTGTGAATTATGTTTTCTTCATCTTGTTCTAATTCGAATTCTTTAAGTATGCTAGGCTAAACCCACAACTAGGGTTGTGGGGACCAAGATTGCCAACTAAGATAGGCAAATTTAGGGCTAACATCGGAAGTGATCACCATGTACACCACAAGATATCTTCGATTGAACTTATACCTTGATGAGTCGACGCATTTGGGTAACCCTATATTCACTGTTTGTCCAAAAGGGAGATAATGATTAGGAAAAGAGTCTTGGGGCAGAATTCGGGGTTTTTAACCTAGTCTAAGTACTCGAGACCGGAAGGTGAGAGTATCCTGGAGTGAAAAGTAAGGTGAAACAAGTAAAATGTTCTAAGACTGACAAGTAAGGAACGATATACACTTAAGAAGGACTGGAAGGTGAATTAGGTGTTAACTAGGTACTTACTCTGTATATGAGATCGCAGTCATACAAGCCCTAAGTTTGAGTATCAAAATTTATGTCATGGAAACCACAAGCCTAGTCTAGCAAGACATTGTTCAATTCAAGTAATCTTAGTAGATAGACATTAGTAGAATACAATTCTCACTTAGTTTAAATTTTACTACAGAAAAAACTCCCATTTTCATTATGCATTGTTATTCAGGAAATAAGAATTGTACGTGAGACGAAGTACTTCTAGCTGTATTTTCACGCATTCCCTGTGGGATCGACCCCAACTCTTATTGGGTTCTATATTTGGTCAATGACCGTTTTGCGCTTCAATTGAGGTGTGAATTTGGGCGTATCAAATTTTGGCGCCGTTGCCGGGGAATACGGAGAAGATATAGTCTATTAATGCTAATTTTAGTGTAATTCTATTTCCTGATTATACTTTTTTTGGTTTTGTTTGTTAGTGCTGCAGGAGACAGGCTTTGTATGCCCGCCACCCGCAGTAAAATTTAACCTTTATTCACCAACGACCCAGAGTTACAGAGATCCATCAGAAGAATGAATGCACAAGAGCGCGAGGTGCAGCGGCGACAAGAATTGGCCCTTAATGTCGAAAATAGGGGCCATGATGGCCTTGGGATTCATGACCTGGATGCTGAGAGAGCCCTACCAGTGATCCCTCCTCAACATCCAGGTGGAATTAGACCACCGTCCCCTATTCAGCCACTTGTTATCCAGCAACCACGAGCAAGATATGATGAGAAAGATGGTGTTGGGGCTACAGGAGCAATTGTCTTGCCGCCACTGCCTGTCGGAGTTAAGTTCATAATCACCAGCACTATGTTGCAGATGCTGTCACTAAAAGGTCTGTTTACGGGACAACCTCATGAAGATGCCAACCAACATCTCATGAACTTTGTCTCGACCTGTCAGTCCTCTGAAATCCCAGGAGTGAATCAACAAGAAATAAGGCTCAGGCCATTTCCGTTGTCTCTGTCTGGGGAGGCAACCAAATGGCTAAACAAACTTCCTTAAGACTCTATCCATACCTAGGGTGAGCTGAAGGAAGCATTTTTAGAAAGTTTTTTTCCAGCATCTGCAAAACTTAAGCTGAAAGATGAGATAGGTGCATACCGACAGTTACCGATAGAGGCGCTATACAAGACATGAGAGCAGTTCAGGCAAAAGATTAAGCAGTGCCCAAACCACAACCTCACAGATGAGCATCTCAAGGAAGTCTTCTACCCGTCGTGTAACTTTGTGACTAAACCCATTGTTGATGTAGCTTATAGGGGTTCATATATGGCTAGAACATTTTTCGATATTATCGGCATCTTAGATCAAGCAGCAAAAAACAACAGAGCCTGGTACACAAAAGATGGCGATTGCTCAGGGTTCCTTGTTGGGATGAGTGTTGAGCAGCGCAAGAAAGAAGAGGAACGTGATCAAGACATGGCTCACATGCGAACTCAAATGGACTTGTTGACAAAGAAGCTGCTGGGAGGAGGTATGGAAAAGGTCAAAGCAGTAGACTTAGCACCTAGGTATGATGATGCAGGGTATGAGTTCGATGAAGAGGCTAAATTGCTAAATAGCCAGGGGGGTTTCCGGTCCTTCAACGCCGGAAACTAAGGTCGGAACTATGGACGAGAAAATTATTATGATCGACCTATGGTGAGAGACAATGGCAATTGGCAGAACAGGGACAATTTTATAAATGATCGACCTACACCATATGTACCGCCTATGAATAGAGAACGCTCAAATGTGGGCAGTGGAGCCTCGAAGCTTGAAGAGATGATGGCTAAGGTACTAGACAAGGTGGAGGCTACTGAGTGTG
>JBCEWC010004097.1:0-28238 GCA_038996855.1 Solanum aculeatissimum | reverse complement strand
CCCCCCCCCCCCCCCCCCCCCCCCCCCCCCCCCACCCCCCCCCCCCCCCCCCCCCCCCCCCCCCCCCCCCCCCCCACACCTCCATCATTAGGAAAGACAACAAGGAAGAGAATGGGAATGGATCACTAAGACAATGTTAGGAAAAAGTAGACATTTGGCTTAACTCAACCACAGAACGTAGAGCAAATGGTAAGGCTTGCCAAAGACTTACAAGGAGACAATAGACCACTGCCACGATAAATGTGTGACCTTGTTACACCCCCACCCTCCACAAGCTTAGACTAGATATCGATTAGGAATAACATGGGGCTACAACAACGGAAACCACAATATCAGGGATGAGCTATAGATACTTTTAATTTTGGAGCAGTAGTAAAATACTAACCCAACAACAACATACTCAGTGTAAGCCCACAATTGGAGTCTTGGGAGGGTAAGATATACGCAAACTTAGAGACTATTTCCGATGGACCCTCGGCTCAAAAGAGAAGTTATTCAGGGAAGGGTTGAAAGCAGAAAAAAATGACAGCAATCCTTTGAAGCTGAAGATGACTATCAGAGTAACTCACCTTGACTGATAAGATTCATTGAAGCTAGACATCAGATATTCACTCATTGATAGTAGGCGAGGGCCCAAAGTTGGTCCTGCTGCTTCTATGGCGTCATTCAATGCCTTGGTAGAATCAGGAAATCTGTATGTTGTCTCCTGATACTTTTGGATCCATCCTCCATGGACATGGTTGGCAACCTGCATGGTCAAAGCATTGTAGGTGAAGAACCTTTTAAGTATTATTAGAAAGAATAAAGATGGGCCCGTAAATAGTAAACAGACCTCCTTTGCTATTGGAAAGGTGAGGTCAAAAGGAATTGGACCACCTCCTCCACCACCACTTAATAAAGGATTAAAGTATGAGGTCGTGAAGAAGACTGGCTGCTGATCGGGATGTGGCTTAAGCTTAAGAAATAGCAGACCAAGAAACAAAAAGAAAGCAGGAATTAACAGCTGGAATACAATTGTTTTCTGATCTCTTTGAGCTGATTTCGCTCTCTTAATAATTAGCGCTTTCGAGTGTTTCCAGAAAGTAGATCTTGACAGTATAGAACAACAACAGCACTGCATTGTCACAAGCCTAATGAGACTTGAAACTGCAGCCCAGATTAGACTACAAGCTGAACCAATTAAGGTCACCATAAGCCAAATGACTCCAAAATAATTTCCACATAATTTGGAAGGGAAGAATGTCTTCGAGGCATTAGGTTGGCACACTTTTAAATCAATAGAATCACACAAATTTGGATCCACTTTCTCCTCAAGGAGCTCCGCTTGATCAAAATCACCACCAGCAACCCTCAGAAACACTTCCTCCAGAGTTGTGACAGATATACCATAACTCTCAATGCCAAGTTTGTCTGTTTCTCTGTAGTCTGTTGTTTCACATTCAGGGTTGGATTTTCTCATGCAGCTCTCTATTTCCCGAAACATGCTCTCAAAGGAAGATGAGGATGCTAGGGGAAGCTTGAAGGAAACCTCTGCAGCAACCTACAATAGTAAAAAGTTTTAACTGTTTGGCATGATTAACAAAAATTTCTTGTCATAAGAAAGTATTTTCTTTTCCCTTTCCTTTTATGCAATTGCGCACAATACGCACGTAGGCATCCTTAATCAAATTCCATAGTAAAAAACAAACCAATATGAAAGCTATTATAGAATGAGATACAAGGGAAAAGGAAGGGCAAAATTAAATATTGAAGAAAGAGAAGTACTTCGCTCACGCATGTTGCAGAAGGTACATGACGGTAAACTATATCAGCAGCTACTGAGGCACCTGGCGCAGTCTGCAGAAAGTAGCATTACCACCAAGATTCTTAAAAATAATTATTTTGAGACAGAAAGGCCCCAACTATATGAATCATAAAACCTAGCTAAGATGAGTATACCTTCACCAGAGTGAGAGTGTAACCAACCCCATACTGATGTTTCAAGAAGATTGAACTGTCAAGAAAATGAAAACTCAAGTTAATGAATTCAACAAAGGACATCAAGTAATAAAAGCATGAACTTCCTTATAGTAAACTCATGGCTACAGCGAGGGCCAAGTAGTCCCAAGATGGCCACTTCTCGTAAGGGTAGTAGAGTACACCTTTCCTAGAGCCATGTGTTCTATAAGATTATAACACCCAGGTGGAGCTAAATGTTATGCTAAAATAGACTAAAGTTCACAGTCGCAAAGAGAAACACCTCCCACAGCACTTTAGAGAACCATTGGCCATGATAGCGATCCGATCTCCTAAAACATCAGCTTCATCCATGGAGTGGGTTGTTAGTAATATGATTCTTCCCTTCTTTTTCCTTTTAATCAGCTGCCAAGTTAACCGCATAGAGTATGGATCCATTCCACTTGTTGGTTCATCGAGAATAATAACCTAAGAAGTAGACTAAATTTTTCAGGAAGTTTCAAGGCACAATCAATGAACAGATTTGCTTAATTTGTACTAACCTTACTGTTCCCTATAAGAGCTATCCCAAGGGACAACTTCCTTTTCATACCTCCAGAAAGAGCTTTAACAACAGTATTAAGCTTGTCTGCCAATCCAACCTTAAAAAACATAAAGAACAAACATCCTGTCCACGGTCAGCTTATTAAGCAGAAGGATGAGTTCTGAATTAAGCCATGGAAGAAATTATTTAACAAGCAGGACCAAGGGGTAAGGAGAGAAGCTATATTTGCCATAAATATCAAGAAACAGACGCTCATGCAATCAATAATTACTCATCCTATGTGAAGGCCCTATGCAGCAAAGCTCATTTGTATTTACATAAACTTTACAAAAGAAACTTCAGATTTTTACTATTTATTTTACAACGTAGGACTTCTTTCAGCCTTTTCTTTTTGTAAAAGTATCTAGTGCTCTATCAATCAGGTTAAAGTCCAATAGTCAACTGGCTAGAAAAAAGGTGACACGATGTTTTGTACAGGAATGACAATTTAATCTGCATTCAAGATTCAAGAAGATATAGCACCATAATCCATTTATATTAATAGTGCTCAGGGAAAACTCACTTCATCAACCATTTCGGTCACAGCCTTTTCCTTAGAGTCTTCTGAAACACCCTTTAAATCAGCGAATATTTCTAAATGTTCCTTCACCTGGGAAAAATCATTTAAGGAAGATATGGCCATGAATAGGGGACAGTGTACACTCACAACTAAAAGCATAAAGCACACAAACCTCTAAAAAGAGAAAAATGAAATAAAAAATAGAAACACAAAGGAATGGACCAAGCAACAGAAAAGTTTCTGCCATATCCCAAAACATCATCATACAACGAAGGCTTGATAGAAATATTATCATTATGTAGTAAAACTTATTTACCTCACTTGTAGGATTACATTGGGTATGTTGTCGTTATAGTGTAGTAGAACAAATAGAGTCACCAGAAGAGTTCAGAAATCTTTGGTTCTATACTTGTTTTTTGATTGATATTAATCAGGTGTGATCTAGAAGTGTTATCTACTTGCAATGTTAGAAGAGAAAATAAAACTTGTCAGAAATAGATAACAAATTTCTTGAGGTAGTTATGTGTTCGCTACAAAATTAATCAAGGATAAACCAAATAGATGTCCCTAATTCCTCAGAAAACTTCATAACAATAGACTGCCAACTAGTTGAGACGAAGGTTTAGTAGTCAGTACGGTCAGACTAAGTATGGTGCTTGCCTGAAGTCTTTCAGTTCCAGCTAAAGACTTGTATATTAGTGTATATATAAATGTGAAACTTAAAGAACCCCAGTTTTCTTTAAAAAGAAATTATGTACTAGTATTGGTATGAAATGGGCTCAAATATAGAAGAATAGATATAGAGGATTTCATGCAGTTGACCCCAACTAGTTTGGGGTTAAGGCTTAGTTAATTGATTGACATTAGCTTTTCCATAGAAAAGATAAGTAGCTTTTCAATAGAAAGATAAGGAAATACATCCAGATGATACCGGAAACACATGTAGCACAAAATGAAGTGAATATTTTAGATGACACCGTTTCAGAATTAACGAGTCAACTAGACACTTTTGTAGATAACAAGGTAATTGAAATCCTCACAAAGAGGGAAGAGGAAAGTATCAATAGCGTCTCCCATGGCACTCAAATAACTTGCTTACAGTTAATTCTGGGAAAAGAATATCATACTGAGGGCAGACTCCCAGGCTCTTCCGTATTTCATCCTGTTAAAGCAACAAAACTAAGTCAGATAACCAAAGTATATCAAAGTATCTGAAATTCTGAACAAAAGAGACTCAAAATGAACAATAAGAGAGTGGAAACCACCACAGTAAATTTCATTGAGATTTTTAGAATCCTAGGAATATTCTATAGCATATGTATAAATATAGTAGGTAGCTTGATTGAGGAGATGGCTGCCTTACACTCTAGTGCTACTTGGAAGCTTGTTCCTCTACCTCTAGATAAATCTACATTTGGTTGTTGTTAGGTATATACAGTGACAGTCGACCCCGATGGATAGATTAATCGCCTAAAAGCTCAACAAGTGGCCAAGGGTTATTCACAAGTTTTATCTTGATTATGATGATACCTTCTCTCATGTGGCCAAGATTGCTTCAGCCTGTCTTTTTTATCTATGGTGGTTGTTCTTCATTGGCCTCTCTACCAGTTGGATATTAAAAATGTTTTTCTTCATGGAGATATCGAAGATGAGGTCTATATAGAGCAACCACCTAGCTTTGTTGCTCAGGGGGAGTCTAGTAACATGGTGTGCAGATTACGACGAGCACTCTACGGCCTAAAACAGTCACCTCGAGCATGATTTGGGAAGTTTAGCATGGTTATTTAGGAGTTTGGCATGGTAGGAAGTGAAGCTGGTCATTCTGTGCTCTATTGTCACTGTGCTCCAGGTTTGTGCATGTATTTGGTAGTGTGCGTTGATGACATAGTTATCACGGGTAATGATGATGAGGGAATTACCAAATTGAAACATCACATTTTCCAACACTTTCAAAATAAGGATCTTGGTCGATTGAGGTACTTCTTGGGCATTGAGGTTGGTCAATCCAAATCAAGAATTGTCATTTCACAAAGGAAGTATGCACTTGATATTCTTGAAGAGACAGGAATGACAGATTGTAGGCCTATTGATTCTCCAATGGATTCAAATGTTAAGCTTCTACCAGGTCAGTGGAGCCTCTTAGCTATCCAGGAAGATATAGAAGGCTGGTAGGAAAGTTGAATTATCTCAAAGTGACACAACCGGATAATACCTGCCCAGTTAGTGTTAAGTCAATTCTTGAATTTTCCTGTGACAATCATTGAGATGCGGTTATTTGCATTCTTCGATACATAAAATCTGCTCCAGGGAAAGAATTACTTTATGAAGACAGAGGACATGAAAAAATTGTTCAATATTCAAATGCATATAGGGCAAAGTCACTCTCTGACAGACGATCCACTTCTGGATATAGTGTTATAGTTGGGGAAATTTGGTGTCTTGAAAAAGTAACAAACAAAATGTGGTTGCTAGAACTAGTGAGAATATCGGGCTATGGCAGTGGCAACAGGTGAACTCATATGGATCAAGCAACTAATGAAGGAGTTGAATTTTGGAGATACTAAATGAATGGAACTTGTGTGGGATAATGAAATTGCACTTCGTGTTGCATCGAATCCAGTATTTCACAAGAGGACCAAACACATAGAGCTTGATTGTTATTTTGTCAAAGAAGTGGTACTCTCAGGAGACATCATCACACGGTCAAGTGATCAGCTTGCAGACATATTCACCAAGTCCCTAGCTGGTCCCAGAACAAGTTATATATGTAACAAGCCTGGTACATATAATTTGTATATACTAGCTTAGGTGGAGTGCTAGAATCTTAGAATATTCTCTAGCATATGTGTATATATAGTAGGTAACTTGATTTATTCCTAGATTGACTCCTCTTTTAATTAGGTATTGATTTCCTTTCCTTTTTAGGACATGTAAACTCAGCTATTAAACCCCAATAGCTTGTGGGAATAATCAAGTCGAGTTCTCTCTCGATCTCTTGTCCTCTCACAGCTAAATGAACCACTAAACAAGTTTTCATTAGGGTTAGATGAATTGGCACAAAAAGACGCACATGCACATATTCCTAGTGGCTTATATCAACATTCCAAGGCTCAATGTGCAATTTACCATGTCAGTTAAGATGTTTTTCCCCAACACCAGAGCATCTCCAGAAGTAGGAGAAACGAGACCAACAAGCATGGCTATTGTACTGCTTTTACCAGCCCCATTGTGTCCTTCAAAATAATTAAGTTATATTCAATCAACAAAATCAAGAGAAATAAATGAGATAAACAAGGCAAGAAAAACAAATCCTAAATTCAAGAGAACTAGTAAAAGGTGTATTTCCTTGTGAAATGAAATGCTCACATTCTGACAAAGTAAGACAAAAGACTTCACAGGCCATTGCATAATCTTTTAAAAAAAAAAAAAAACTAATGAATTTCATTAAAGAATGGCAAAAACACCTGTATAAAAGTACAGCAAAAATAGAAAACCTTACAAAAGTACATGGTTTTCTACTAATGACAACATTGTGTGATCTTATAAACCAATAGAAAAAAGGGACATAACATTTTCAGAAGTTTGTTCCAGTTGTACAAATCTAATGGATACAAGTATACTACCGTGTCTCATAATAAGGAAATTAAAAGGTAAGCAAAAGTTGTACACATTTTGCACATCAAATAAGTAAGCACAAAATTAAACTAATCATTGGTCCTGTAAAACTTGTTTCTCAATCATCGTTTGTCTTTGAGGAATAAAGACCAGCTTGTTCTAGGTAAATTAGAGATTAATGATCCAGCAAAACCACAGAAAATGGCAGAGACAACCAATCATGGATACCTAAAAGTGCCAGAATCTGATTCTCGTACAAAGTCAGTTGTAAAGAGTTAACAGCACAACAGTTTCCTCTTTTTGAAGCATACACCTTCTGCAGGTTCCTGATCTGAATACATCTGCAAATATAGTAAAGTACGGGTACCACTGTAAGACAAACAAACACCTATTGCATATATGCATTAAAATCCTAGAAATTCAGATGACGCAAACTTACCTGCCATCTGATTCTTGCTGCTTCATCTCCAAGCTCATTGATTCTAGAGTTGGTCCTGATACATCTTTTATAAAATCAGTACTACTTGTTTCATCATAATTCTCAGTGAACTTGATTTCTGAGGTGGATGCATAATTATCTTTGGTATTCTTCTTCCTCCCAAAGCACTTCTGAAGCAAGGAATGCAATGGGTAACAAAATCCAATATCCTTGTGGAGGACCTGATTGGATAAGTAAACTTCTTAAACTCATCCTAATTAAATGATGACATTGTAGCAATTTTTACAGAATACTCCAAACAACTAAAATAGATAAAACCAACAGGAACCTAAAATTAGCAAGCCGTAATGACCCTTCCAATTTTTTTTGAAAAAACAGTTTTGAAAAAAAACAATTTGAAAAAGGAAAAAACAGCAACTATAGTGAGTTGGGAAACTTCTGGGAAATAAAAGGAAGAGAAAGCAGAATTGAGAAGATATTTTTGAAGAAAATTTAACAGAGTCCAGAAGAGTCACCTTGTCAAGATACAGACCAACTGCTAAGTACAACAGACTGTCAAGTAACATCATCAGGAGAGAGACCAAAAAGCACACTCCTGAAGATTCCTGTAGTCATAGTATGAGTAAACAACACGTTGAAGTGCAGGAAATGATCAAGAAAAGAAGATGGAGATCTGAAAGAACATACCCGCCACATGTTACTCCACCGGAGTCCAACATGAGCACGCTCATAGTCAGCAAAATTGATGGATCCTAACGCAAAGGCCGTAGGTGAAAGGAAAGAAGCAATCACTTTCACTATCCTACAAGAGAAATAAACAAGGAGTTTTATGCACTGCAGATATCGCTACAACTACAGGATCACATAGAATGAAGACTAACATGGAGACTGTTTCGTCGCTAACAGTATAATAGGGAAAGAATGCCCCAAGGAAAGTAAGGGTCCCGACAGCTACCGCGGTTTTTGCTCTCGTGAAGAATGTGGAAATCATGAATGAGAGCATTATTCCACTGAGGCCAAAGGAAAAGAAATACACGAACACCAACGTCTTATCACTGTATTGAAACAGGGTACTCATGGTGCATACTGTAAGTAGCACAGAAGAAAGAGCAAACTGCAAAAGAAACAAAATATCAAACAAGCAGTACAGACGACTTATGTCCAATATACCAAACAATATTGATAAGCAGTATAATTCAGACATGATGTGGTTCATGACAAGGGTTCTGAAAAAAAATGTCAGATGCTAAAATCAGACAAGAGAAAAAGAAATTGTAATGATTCAATTCATTCATGAACAATAGAAGTAATGGACACTAAGTCTAAAATTTCCAAAGAGTTAATTCGTTTATTTTAATTTGTTACCAAAAGATTTTGAAATACTAATGGTCATACAACAGAAGAAAGCTTCTCTAAACAAAGACATAGCAGGCACCCGCAATTATGTCTCTCTTATGTTGGGGAATTAGTCTTTAGGGAGATAAATGTTGCATTGTTACCTGAATAGCATATGTTATAAACCAAGAGAGATGGAATATTTCGTCTTTCAAACCCATCATGTAGAGGCCCACTTTTATCTTGAGCTCCTACAGATCAAAGATGTCAAAAATAATGCTAGGAACAATATTTCCACAACTGCAATTAAGTTAGAAAATGAAGAGCACGTTTGGGGAGGGAAAAAGAAAAGCAATTCTTTTTCAGATATACCTTTTCTAAGACAGAATAACTTATTAGACGAGAAATTGGATAAAGAAACCCCAGCAAGTACCTACAAACCAATATATCGAAGCATGAAATAGAATAATGAAAGCACTGGAAAACATATATAAGTGGAGAAGGTCAAAATGAACCCAAGAAGAAGAGAAATATAGAATTCACATACAGCACTCCCATAACTTTCTTGACGATGGACTGGAATTCGTTATCGGTATATTCACGAGTTGGAAATGGAGTAACTCTTATATCTGAAGGACTAAACTGAGTCCATGGTATCTTGAGCTGGGCATCTAAATCAAGAGAGCGGCTGGGCAACCCTGGTAAGTTCGTCATAGTTTCTTGAGCAGCATATATTATGAATGAGTCTATCACTTGCTGGAGCTGTGAAAAGAAAAAAAAGGAAAAATATTTATACATGTGGTCAATCCCACATCAGCTGATCAACTTAGTTGAACAGGTCTATTACATTTTGCAGACACCAAATTCCTTTTCACAAAGAAGATACCACTGTCCTCAAAAAAGTTTTCACCTTTTGATCTTGTCCTAATGTATAGTGCAAAGTTACCTCCTGAATACTTGGCCATCATACCACAGACTAAAACTATCTTCCATATCAACTCCTTCATGCTATCTTACAGTCCATGCATATGACACACTTAAAAATCAGTAAGCGAGAGTACCATGTAAATAGCTTTCATCTTGAAACAAGACAACTCATCCAACTACAATGCATATGACACTTAACTCCAAAATAAGTATACTAGAATACTGTAAAAGACCTGCACCTAAAAATGAGACAACTCATCCAAATACCTTAAACAATTCATATAGACCCTCTACCCTAGTAGTCTTAATCAAGTTCATACTTGTGCAGTCAGACGATTCCAACTATGGTAACTATGTAACAATGTTAAGGAAGTAAAGAAAGAGAGTTTTTGAGAATCTCAAAAAGATGTACTGTATGTGGCTATTGGGGTGAGAATGAAATCTTAAGATACAACCTGCCAATTGATTTTGAGAATATTTAGTCATTTTATGACACATAATTGTACCAGGATATGCAAAGTAGAAGATATAAGCCAACGGTCATATTTAACTCTGTTTCTCCACTTCATCCAAAAGATTAAGCAGCCAAAGAAGACAAATACAATAAGTTTTAGATTTTAATGCATGCAACACATATCTTGTTCAATCAGTCTTTTCCGCCAGCTCATAAGATATTTACTAATTTATTATGACTTCAATACACCCTCTAGGCGTGAATTAGGTGCTTCACTTTAAAGATCAAGCCAAATATTCCATGGAACTAGCAATAAGATGTGAAAATAAATAAATTTAAAACTAACATAACCATTGGATCCGAAATGTAGCAGAGAGGTTAACAAACTCTTACTGTTAAAAACCCACTGAGACCATATTGCAAAATTGGTACAGTGTCGACGCCTAGTGCCAAGTCATTCAGAAATGGACCATTTGTGTCCATTATGGATTTAACATCAGGAAATCCCGAGAAAGCCCATGTATGGTTTAGGCGTATGCTATAATCAAATAATTGAGGACCTTGCTCATGAAATACAACTGCTCCTTTGATTTTGGGGTTAGTAATGTTCCTACAAAAAAGCAAGAAAAAGGAAAGATAACTTGGCATTTTATCCTTTAGTCTAAATATGAAAGTATAACATAAATATACCATAAGGTAAAGCATACGAAACCTCCCAAAGCAAATATTTTCCATCAGACAGTACGTATCAAGAATTTAAATTTCACAAATTTAGCAATAACATGTAAAAACAACATTCAGCAAGATAATAAAACAAAAATATAGGAGAAAAAGTTTCCTAATTATGCTTCATGCTTCTGGTGACACAGAAGCAGGGTCTATATTGTAGTTATGTAAACATAAAGTACTTGTCTCGTTTTAATTTATTTTATTGATAGGTTTATAAGCATAAAGTATTGATACACATATATTAGATGAAGAGATGATCTAACATTCTTAAAAGCCATCTGATATGTACCTCAAATTATAAACCACCAATACAAACTTTCAGAACAACGTAATCTGAAGAAAGTCGAGCAGGTAAGTTAACTTCAAAGTTCAAAGAATAAACCTTTCTATGTTCAAACAAGAGGAAAATCCAGAGAACATTTCATGCAACAATGGCACACAATAAACTGTCTCATCTATATGACTTCTTTAAGATATCCAACCTCAGCTGCATCATAATATCCAACTTGTAAGGTGGTGTCAGGTCTGGAGAGTGGTCCAGGACACAATGGGTGATACCAGGTATAGTACAGCCCCATTGCACGGTTGGACATTTAATGGCAGGAAAGAGAAGACCATGGCCAGTAGCGAATCTAGAATTTTCATTCAGGGGGTTCGGAAAATAAAATATAAATGTACGAACAAGATGGCAAAGTACAAACTCAAAAAAGAGATCACTATAATACTTCTCTAGCATAAACAAATTAGGCAGCCTATGCATCCAACAGGAATGGAACTACAATTTGGGGATAGTATTTGC
Organism: Solanum aculeatissimum; assembly: GCA_038996855.1. Taxonomy (NCBI): domain Eukaryota; kingdom Viridiplantae; phylum Streptophyta; class Magnoliopsida; order Solanales; family Solanaceae; genus Solanum; species Solanum aculeatissimum. The sequence goes on along the minus strand of JBCEWC010004097.1, from coordinate 16,881 downwards.
AGCCCAATTTGGGCAGTCTAATACACTAGACAATCTCTCCTCTTTGTTTTACGTGGTTCAAAATTAGTATATGTCCAGAAATAGGAAATCTACCTTATATATACTGTGATTCTTTTGATGAGGGGGAGAAGGAGTCTAAATCAATGGACATTAATGAACCATCATTGATGGACGTTGCACATGACACGATCAATTTGACTCAAGATCCGGCGCTAATAGAAGTTGGTTCAGATGAACCCCTTGGCACCTACGTAGGTCCACCCCTAACTATGGGCATGGGAGTTTGCCCCTTTATCCCTTATGTGGGTAGTATGGAAGGAGAAATTGGAGAGTGTTAGAAGGAACTGAAAATGACTTTGCACCCAAGGTGTGGCCTACTAGTCAATGAAGTAGATTGCAAACCATGTGGTTTTGGCTTCAAATCCTGGCGGAGGCAAAAATACTAAGTGATTTCTTTCTATATCCAAACCTTGGTGGACAGAGTTATCCAATATATGTGTACAAACTTATCCAGTAAATACAGGTGAGCCATAGCAGGTACCCCGTGGAATTAGTCAAGGTGCGAGTAAGCTGGCTTGAACACCATGGTTATAAGAAAATGACTTTGTACATTTAAGGAGTAGCCTCATTTCTAATTTCTTTTCGGGGAACCCACGAAATCTAAGTTTGGGTTTTTTGTAAAGAGAAATACTTTGATGTAGGTTTCCCAACTTCTTTTTGTGTACTGCTGGTATAAGGGAGCTTTTCAAAACAGTAATAAAATTATCTACCCTTATTAAAAACAATCATCACAACCAACTTCCAAGCCATATCCTCATATATAGGATATACCAAAATAAAGGCGAAAAGATAACTCACTTATTTTGATCATACACCGCGTAGAGATCTGAACGTAGATATGATTCAAGTTCTGCTTCATCTTCATAAACTTTGGTAACTAGCTGCAAAAGAATAAATCCTAAGCATCAACTGAAACAAAATCTAGAAGACATTCACCAAACTAAGAGACAGCCAGACTAGTTGAGTTAATCATAACATGCTTGTATTTACAAAATGTCGATCAGTACCAGTTGTTTTCCCTGGCTAGCAGATATCTGTCACTCTTAGTTACAAGTGCATTTATCATTGTAACGGTGCCCTTCACCGTAGCAAAGAAAAATAACCTTGCCCCCACCAGCCAAAATAGATCAATGAAATTGACCAGGGTAAGATTCCAAAATAATGGTAAAGTATATATTATAGATGAAATTCTCTGGAAAGCTAGGCATTGGAACCATTGACTTACAAAGGAACACTTTCTTTTTACAACTGAGAAATCCCCAAGAGCCAGTGGACTCACAGTGAAACACCTCTACACCAGAACACAAAATATAAAAAAAGAACGAACTCCATTTGGAAGTTATTATGCCCTTTCCCACATTACAGACACATCAATTGACAAGTTATCAGTACCATCATCTTAATACTTCGTCAGAAGAGAAAATAAGACCTTATTTCAGAATTTTTGGAGATCATCTTCTCTAGGAAAATAAGTTCCTTAAAATTGAGGACAATGACTTTCCTAATGCAAGTATGGGAAACAAGTTACCCCAGAACAATACATTTTTGTTACCACGAGATATATTGGCAGCCGCCGATCATTTGATTGGACTGAAATTTGGAATGGGTGCACTTGACGATATGAATCATTTGAAAAATAAACGTATTCGTTCTGTAGCAGATCTTTTACAAGATCAATTCGGATTGGCTCTAGTTCGTTTAGAAAATGTGGTTCGGGGGACTATATGTAGAGAAATCCGGCATAAATTGATACCGGCACAAGTGGCATGCCATATTGATAGTATCCTCCCTACCTTACAACACCTCACCTTCAACCCAACCCCCGTAGCCCCCTTTCCCACCACCCCACACCCCTGCCCTCTATCTTCACCTCCCATACTATTTGTCTATTTGTCTAGATTATATACATATCCTTTTAGGATAATGTTTTTTGTTTGCATACCGAACACAAGAAAATAAGTAAGGAACCCACTTATTTTCCTTAAAAAAACATTTGAAAAAGAATCCATGAAAACCATTTTCCATCATACCGAACACACCCTTCGATAAAATTGTATTGATGAAATATCAGTAAGAGGTAAATCACAGAATTTACCCTCAGTACAGGAAATTTTAGAGACAAAATGCTGATCATCATCCTTGTCTCAGCTGTATTAGGTGCAAATGCCAAATACTCGTCCTTCGCCAATAGTAGCTCCAGAACTTGGTTAAAAGGGGGAGAAGTATCACCTTTTCCAACTTCCACAAACATCCCTGACCCTTTCCGAATATACCTGCATATTTAGTGTATACCTATTTCAGAGAGAAGAATCCTGACATTGCAGGGAATCAACTGATAATGTGAAGCTCTGTTAAGAAGGATATGGTTAACAAAAGTTAATTATCAGTGGACCAGCTTGGACGAAACAGAAGACATTGGCAGCAACTAGAAATATATTTCTGCCAACTCTTCAATCTCTCACTATGTTTATATAGGCACTTGGAAAATGCGACAAATAGAAAATAAATCACGTTGCTTCACTTAACTTATAGCGAAGGGAAAAGAGCTTCATGCTTTTCCAAAAGACACAAGTACTATGCAAACAAAGAGAAAAATGCTAATGAACATAAATCTATTTTGAGTAGTTAAAAGCAAGTTGAGGATAACATACGGCTGAGCTGGGTGGATGCGGATATCAGATTTACTCCTCACAGCAATCAACAACAGCATTACGAGAGTTGGGAGTAAAATCTGTAATTAAAAAGATTTGTTTTACAAAGAAATCATTAGACCCTCTTCTCTCAATGAAAGCTAAACATCTCAAGAACCCACTGCTGACAGAAAACGGAACATAAATTTAAGAGAATTTGATTACAAAAACAACTACCACGCACAGTCCCCAGCAAGTTATAGCTGACCCCAACTTGTTTGGAACTAAGTCATCCTTGTAATCAAATTTACCTCACATTCTTGCAATTTTAATGTATTTAAACATTAAAAAAATAAGAAAAGAATTACAGATTACTTAAATGGTTAAGCAGAAACAGTTGCTAAAAGAGTAAGACTTTCAAGTAACTAAAGAAGGGATAATCACAAGAAGGGGAAAGAAACAGATTCTACAGCAATACCAGGATCCCTAAATTGTTTAGATCTGCATCCCCAATATAATGTAGAAGTCAAAAACATAAAGTATGAAGTTCATGTTTTTTTCTTTTTTCCTACATAGTTTATCAGATTTTAAATCAAATTAATAGCTACATAATGCAATGCTTTTTAATGTTACATCATGCAATGCTTTCTACTGTTGCATCATGCAATGCTTTCTAATGGTCCAGTACTGATTCCCGGGAACCATTTATATTGAATTTCGTTTATCCACTGTCAAGGTTTAGGTTTTCTTATTGGTACTAAAATTGTAATGGAAAACATTGATTGTCTTCATAGTAGCATGATTGTAAGTAAAATCCCACACAACTGCTACATGTAATTCTGTATTTTAACTTTTAAGATGGTTGCCCAATAACATATGGTAGATCATAAAAATAAGGGACGACATGTAACATTCTTTTTCTTTGGGGGGAGGAGGGGAAAGGGATGTAACAAGTAGGGGATAAGTACGTTCACCAAAGCTTAACCAGATGGGACGAACACCCCAGCTATTTTAGTCTCTGTTGTCATTAAAACTCTGGTCGCCCACGAGACTTGTTCTTTTTGCAATGCTTCCAAATATTTTTATGTAAAAGAGACAACAGCTAATGAGGAACACAAGAACTAATGGAGCTAATCAGACATAAAGGATTCAGTGTAAGCTCTCTGTTAAAGCTTCCCCGTTACATCTTCTTCCTAGAGATGTATTTGATCCTTAGCAGAACAGCCCTTCCCTTTACTCCAGCATCCCCTCCCACCCAACCTCCTCACCCCACGCACACTCGCAAAAAGAAAAACTGAGAAGTTGACTACTTGGCTCAATGCTTTTGGTTTTTTGGGAACATTATCATTTTCCAGGATTATAAGAACTCATAAGAAAATGATCACCAGATAAAGCATACTACAATCTCCTCACTCCATCATAGAATGAAAATGAGTAATTAATAAAAAGGCATCAACACCAAAAATGTAATCTTGGATAAAGATATGAACTTTAGGCAACAAATGATCCATGACAAAAAAAATTCCAAATTCAAGAAAGACCCGAAAAAAGAAAAACTCAAAAAAAAATTCCTTCATCAAAACAAATCTTTTTTTTTTCAGTGAAGATTACCATTTGCCAGGATTATAACAATTTCTGATAGGATGATCACCAAATAAAGCAACTATAATCTCCTCACTCCATTATAGAAAGAAAATAAGTAATTAACAACAAAACATGAACACCAAAATAGCATCTTGGATAAAGATATGAATTTTAGGAAATAAACAACCCATGATACAAATATACCAAAATTCAAGCAAACCCCACAGTAGAAAAATTGATTCTTTTTTCCTTTCATCAAAAGGAAAATTGAATCTCTTTTCCAGGATTATAACAACTCCAACTATTATCTACTCACTCCATCATAGAAAGAAAATAAGTAATTAACAACAAGACATGATCATCAAAAATAGAATCTTGGATAAAAATATGAACTTTAGTCAACCAAATGGTCCATGATAAAATTATATGAAAATTTAAGCAAACCCCACAACAGCAAAAATGATTCTTTTTCCTTAATCAGAATAAAAATTGAATCTTTTTTCCTAAATTTAAGCTCTTTGAAGTATGAATCTGCATGAGCTAACCTCAGCACAGGTAACAACAGGATGTCTAATTTTGAGAAGCCAATTCTTCCTAAGCATAGCTTTGAGCTGTCTTCTTGAATTCCTCATATCTTCTTTTTCTTTCTCCTTCTTTTCCATGATCCTGTTAAACCCCTTTTTTCCAATTTCAGGAATTTAAACAGAAAACTGAGCAAAACCCAACTTCAATTAGCTCCTTTTTCTTCAGTCATAGACAGAAAAAACAAAGAAGAAGGTTAGGGTGGGGGTGGGGGTGGGGGTAGGAGTGGAAAAGGTGGCAAAGGAAGAAGAATCACTTTGGAAGTGAGTTCTCTATACTGTGTCAATGAAACCAATTCCCAAACTAACACCAAGAAAAAATGACAAAAGTGGTCCCTTACGTTTGATGATAAGTTCAAAACAGTCCCTCTTTATTATGTATATAACAGTTTTGATCCTTTGAATTTGTATTTTTACAACTATATATATGTTAGATTTGACAAAAATAATTTAATCATAATATCAGAAATAAATTTCATAAATAATATTTTAATTATATAAAAAAATACCAGCAAAAGTTATACCTTCAAAAATTGCACAAAATTGTGCCTCTAAATATGAGTTTTTTATACTTATTAGATATCACTAATAGATATAATTTGATAAATACTTAAGAGAGATTTAAAATATTAATTTTTAAAAATTTAAAGAATCAAGAATGTTTAGTGCGCACTTGAGGAACTATTTTGAATGTAATCTCGAATATAAGAGATTATTTACGTCACTTTCTGAACTAACTTGTGCCAAAATAATGTTCCATAAGATGACAAAAGTTAAATAAAAAAATATACAAATAATGATGGACTTTTAAATATTATACTATTTTTTAATTTAAGATTTTGAGTTCAAATTTTATAAATAAAATTATTTTTAATAATGAATATTATACTATTAAAATGAGATTTTTTTTCTATACAATTGAAAAGTTGGAGAAAAAGAATGGTGGGTGAAAACTTACTTGACTTTTCCTTACAATTAAATATATATTCAAATCTAAAACTCCCAAAAAAAAATATATTACTATTTTTTAACATATTAAATAATTTAACAAATTAAATATTCTATCACATTTTATTATACTAGGAATTTTATTTATAAAAAATAATACCAACCAACTTAATATTTTAATATTTATGTCCAACCAAATTGTAATATACTTTTTTTTTTTAAATGATAAATGTCAAAACAAGGAAAGTGGGAAGAAACCAACCTAATCTATGGCTGCTTTTGAATGTCACAATCTTTTGTCTTTTTCTCCCTTTTTTTATTTGTCAAAAATTAGCTCGTCGAAAAATTTAATATTAAAAATATGAAATTTTTGATCAATTTTTTTCGAAAAATCATTAAATTTTGCTTATTTTGAATAGTGATGGTTATAATAATGATACATCAATCAATTTATAATTAATTTATCATATATTTAGAATTTTATCTAACTAAATTGAGATTGCGATAGTTGTTGAATTTTTCTAAAATACATGAACAACTTGTATGGACCAAAAGTAGTGAAAACGAAAAATTTGAAGTATTCAAGACTTAATGCACATATATGTAATAAATAGTAATATTTGACTTCTATACACAATATAACATTTCGATGAAGATTCTCAACTAGTAATCCTTCAATGTAATCGCTTTGTTCCAATAGACTTACTAGCATTTATGAAGGGATAATTTCATTCAAAAAATCATAGAATATATACGTGATTATACAATATAACTTGTCAAAAATCATAAAAAGTATACACTGACTATAAAATATAAATTACTTATACATGCGCAGTACACTAAATATACATTATGATATACTCAAAAACTTAATATAGTCTTACTATATATTAAATATATACCAACTATATATGTCTATACAGCGAATGATCATTTTTTGATAATTATTTTGGTCGAAAGATCATGCACTGTAATTTTCTATTTTGTATCGTTACAAAGGGTGATATTATTAATATTAGATAACTATGTCCATCAAAATTTAATTATATATTCTGTATGGATAAAAACAAGTTAATATAATCTTTTATTGGTCCTCTTTTGGAGGCTAAGAATTGGATATAATTATAAATTAATCATCCTAAATAAAATAATAAAGTATGATTAATGCAAATCATATGTTATAACTAGGAAAGTACCAAATGGATAATTAGTTTTTTATTAATCAAGTGGCCAACCAATTTGCAAATATTATATTTATATGATTATATATTAACATTAGCAATAGATACAATAACAATAACATACTTTGTGTAAGCTCGCAAGTGGGATCTGAAAGAGTAAAGAGTACATAAATCTTATTTTTATCTCGTGGAGATCAATGGCAGAGTCATTCTTTGGCGGAAAATTATACTATTTACACTTAATTAAAATTATTTTTTATCTATATAGTAGATGTCGAATTCACTTTAGTTAGTTTACGTGCTTGCTTTTTGAGAGTTTGAACCTTCTTAATTGAAATTTTGGCTCCGTCATTGGTGGAGATAAAAAGACTTTGAATATATTATTGTTGTTGTTGCTAAATTATTTCGTTTCAACAGATTGAATAAATTATTAAATACATTGAAACATGTGTAAGTTGAGTGACATAACGATTTTAATTTATTTGGAATTGAGGCATAGTTATTTTGGAAAAGCCTTAATAGTTACAATGAATAAAAGTTGGATGTAAGCAAATTTTGGCCATTGCTTTTATAATAAATGTATTATTAGTTGAAACTTAGAAGCAAGAAGTTAATAATAATGATGTGTAAAGAAAGGTAGCAACCACATCAAATCATATTATTTTCATTTACTACTAATTATTTATTTGAGAAATTGTATAAAATTTGTTTGATTGCAAAAGGAACCTAGTATTAAAGTTTGGAATAGAATAATGTCTCCCATCTACCTCAGAAAAATACTTGTGAAAAAAGTATTTGTTCTACCATTGTTTACAAGAAGGAAGGGGGTCCCAGAGTAACAGTAAATTATAGTTTAAAGTTCCGAGTCAAAAAGTAGTCACTAATGCTTGAATTAGAATAGGTTATTTATATCGCACCTTTGAGGTGTGACCCTTTCTTGAACCCTGCTCAAGCCAGATAATTTGTGCACTGGAATGACATACCCGACCTATGTGAGCTCAACTATATTGCCAATCCCGAGTTCGAATAAAAGAGGAGGGTTGTTGAAAGCTAATCAGAAACAACCTACCTACCTAATAAAGATAGGGATTAGATTGCGTTCATTTATTGGTTGGATTTGGTGCAAACACCTGGTGTGGTGTAGTTTTATCTTCCATGAAACACAATACCAATGGATCAACAAAAAATATGGCAAACATTTTAGTAGCTTGGCGTCAATATCAAGCAACATGAAGAAAAAAAAACATTTATTTTCACCATAAACATATTTATCTCTAGACTTTACAAGCATAGTTTCTTCTGAGTATCACCATTACCATTCTAAAAGATGATTTACTTTCTATCTATAGCATTAGCTAAAATTTACAGCTTTTTTCCAGGAAGGTGAAGAAAACTCGAAAAATATATATAAGCTGGTAATATATTGAGGTTTTGTCCATGATGTTCGATCACTCGTGTTCAAATGCAGGGAGGTTGTTGTATATGCTGCTTCATCTACAGTATTTGGTCTGCAAATTGGTTCATCGACTCTATCTTGTTGTAACTAGTCGATGAAGGACTGTATGCTTGCACATACGAGGTCAAAAAGCCACGAACAGAAATGAAGATGACTACAAAGCCATGATTCACTTTTATTGACTCAAACCAATGAAGGAATTGATTGAAACTGCAGCAGGTCGCTAACAAATATGCCCATGCAGCTCGAGGCATTGGTAGGATGGCAATGACTATCTACGAAGAAGCTCATTTGTTGTTTCATGTCCCAATTTCTTTCTTAAGGATTCTGTCAAATGAAAAGAAAATATGGAGATCAATTTTGTAAGTTTTGAGAGATTTAACCTTAGCCAAATACCTAGATAGCCCCTTTAACTTGACTTAGTCAGTGACCACATAGACACTTGAACTTGACAGAAATGCTGACAGTTTAGGTTGACAAGTGTCTATTTGGTCACTGACTAAGTTAGAGCGTTTACCTTACAAAATGTGTCAAGCTTAGGGGGCTATCTATGTACTAAGTCTTTAATCTTCAAAGATATTCCGTTAAATACTATCATCAGAAACCGGTCATCTCAAGGGAAGTGAATATTAACAAGTGCTTCAAACAAAGCTTACCAACTCTTTGTTTTATAACAGCAGCACTCTTGGTCCCTCCACTATGTTGAGCAAAGAAGAGTATATCATCATACATATTACTTGATGGTTGAAGTCGTCCATCCTCCATCCACTCCAAAACCTGCATCAGAAGTTCACCAAATTGGTTTCCCGATCAATGTTAGAAAAGATCAAGCACAAGGGATTTCAAACCATTAAGAAGATGGATAGTAGCAAGCATAGAAAGTTTTTTCTGCATGTCGGCAAGACCAGTTCTTGCATATAAGGGTGCTTCTAATTCCTCAGAGAGAGAGAGAGAGAGCTGACATATCATGTATTCTGTAAAACTCACAATGTAGAATTTCACTCCCGCTATTTCAATTTGTTTGGCTTACTTTTCTTTTTAGTCCATATCAAAAAAGAATGTATCTTTCCCTTTTTGGCATCTCTTTGATTGCAACTTTCCACATGGCAGTTTAAGACCACAAAATTAAGGTCATTTTGGTATATTCTACATATCTTAAGTCTAAGACCATAAGATTCAAAAGTCTTCTTTACTTAAACTCCAATACAAGTCAAAACCAGACAACCAAGTTGAAACAAAGGGGTACTAGCTTTACTCTATTTAAAGATTTAGACTTTTAGAGCCACTACGAATTATCCAAAAAAGAGAGAGCAAAGATAGCTCTAGGGTCACAACAAAAGGATCATTTGTCTCAACGGATAAACAAAAATATTTGCCAGAAGTTCTGAAGGTATTACCTCTATATATTTCCTCCAATTTCCAGCAGCCAAAAGATTTTTCAGCAGAACTGAATAGGTTGTTAAGTTAACTTCTGTGCCTGATGTGACTACCTTATAGAAGAACTGCATAAGTGAGAAAAGTGGAGGAAAGGTGTCAGATATTGCCTTAAAACGCAACGTTGAAAATGTAAGCTAACTGAAAGGAAGTACAAGGCTTGACGATACCGCATTGAGTCAACATTTAAACTGAACATAAAGTTACTGAGAAATTCACACTTACTTTTATCATGGTTTCGGTCTTTCCAGATTTGCCAATACTATGCAGAAGTTGGTTTAGCGTTCCAACAGACACATAAGGGAGTAAATCCTCCATTGTTGTAATAATTTCTGCAATCATCCTCCAATCTCGTAATCTTCAAAAAAGTGTTAGCTTTATCATTGTCGAGTAATGCCACACCAGAATATAGTCTAATAATTGGAGATAATGGGCATGGACAATAACTAGTGTTACCAAAAGTGGAAAGCACAAAAAAAGCTCAAAGGTTTGTTGAGGCTTTAAGCGCAAAGTGCAAATAACATGTAGGCTTTAACAGAAAAAAAGAGCAAATGGAGAAAAAATACAAATATTTTTTGTCCAGACTTAATAATTATAAGCATGAATAGCAAATATATGAAGAAGAAAGTGAAAAAGATTACAATAAAGCAAACCATCAATTATTTAATGTTGCCTCTTCAAGAAAGTGAAACAAGATTACGATAAAGCAAAACATCAATTATTTAGTGTTGCCTCTTCAAGAGATGCTCATTGGCAAGGCAAAGCACGTCTTAGAACCTTGATGACAACACCAAAGTGCACACTAAGCGAGGTGAAGTGCTCAACAGGTTTTGTGCCTTGCTTCAAGGCTTAAGAATGCTTTTGACAACACTGACATTAACTACAAGTATACCTTGGAAATGAAAATACGAAAATGAAAGTCTGAACAGAAAAGAGCTTTATACAGTCTATTGAATTGTTTTTTATAAATGTGTGTAATACTTACTGAAAATATCTTTTTAACTTTTATATTTTATTTCATAGAAAAGATGTCAACATTTCCAATTTACATGATTTTGAGCGTAATGCTTGACAAATTATTTGATAATTATACCAATGCAAGCATTTAATAGCCAAAAATAGCAACTCCTTCCATCAATCCTAGGAAATACTACTATGCAGATACACAAATTTTAAATGTTAGCTTTCTGTATATATCCAAGTCCTCTGCATATTCAGGAACATGCTTTTTTTAAAATGAGGACTTACATGCTGCTGGCTGAGACCAATTCAAACAAAACAGCCTCGGTGAAAGGGATATTTCTCTCTCTCATAAAATCCGCCACAAGCAAAACTTTGTCAGGTTGGCATCCTCTATTAAAAGACCTCATGAGAGCTGAACAAGCAATAGCATCAGGGAGAACACCATTCAATTCCATTTCTTGAAATACTGCAAAAGCTTTCTCCCAATTCTCTGCAAAGTAAAATTGTTTCTAGTTATATGAGTCGGTGCAGGCAGCCAACATATCCCTATGGAATGTACAGGAAAATCTACCTCCAACACTATATGCATTTAGCATTGTTGTATACGCAATGACATCAGGCTGAAAGCCTTCCATTTTCATCATCGAAAACATAGATTCTGCCTTGTCAAGTTTACCCTGAGAATGAGGTAGGGAGCCTGGTCAGCTTTTGTTTTTTACTCAGAAGAAAAGTGGTGTTGAAGTACTTGCCTGCTTAGTGTAAGCACATATTGCAGAGGAACAGACCTCCTTTGTCAAAGGAATCTTCAGATCTATCATCTCATCAAGAAATTCAAGTGCCTGGGAATAATTTGACATTCTACAGAAACCACTTATCAACACATTATATGTTACAGAATCAGGCATAACTTTCTTTTCCCTCATCGACTTGTATAGGGCCAAAGCCTTTTCATATTCGCCAACATTCAGATAACTCCCAAGAGCGGAGTTATAGGCGACTATATTCAACTCAATTCCCCGCATTTTGGCAGCCACTAAGATGGAATCAATGTTCACTTTCTGACAACAACGGCCACTTGCAGCCAATAAGATAGAAATAGTAACAACATTGGGCTGTAAGCCATCATGTTCCATTTCACGCAGCACTTGGACAGCCTTGTCCAGAAGACCATTAGATCCATAAGCATCAATCAGTACATTATAACTAACCAAATTTGGTTTCAAATTGTTCCTTTTCATCCGTTCAAATGTTTCCATGGCCCTTTCAGGCTGTTCTGATCTCCCATAAGCATTAAGTAAAGAGGTATAAGACACAACATCAGGGCGGATGCCATTGCTTTTCATCTCATCAAAGATTGACAAAGCTTCCTGAGCCATCCCATGTGAAGCATAAGCACCAACTAAGGTATTATATGAAACAATATTAGGTTTCAGACCTTCTGCAAGCATTGTGTTAAAAACAGCCTCGCAGTTTTTGATCTGACCAGAAACAGAATACATGTGCATGATAGTGGTAAATGTGACTATGTTGGGAATACATTCAGCTCTTTTTTCTCTCATTGAGTTAAATATCTCAACAGCTTTGTGATATTGTCCAAGCTTTACTAGACAGTGGATCACAATATTAAGGGTCGTAGTGTCAGGACGGACTTTAGTTCCCTTCATTAGTTCAAAATAGGAAAGGGCTTTTGCATACTGGGAACCATTTTTATAGGCAGATAAGACAATATTATGAGTTACCAGGTCAGGTCCAACTCCGTTTGCAGTCATTTCCTTGCAAACTTTAAGAGCCTCTCTCCAATTTCCACTAGATCCACATGCATTGATCAAGTTGTTGTATGTTGATCGACTTGGTGGAATCTGCAGCAATTCCACAAGCAAATTTCTTCAGATAAATATGTCACATAAGAACATGAGCACACAAGAGCAAAGAGATCCAAAACAACAAAAAGTGAAAACTGAAAATACAAAACAAATAAACACTGAATTGTCAATGCTAAAATCAATTCGGTAAATACATGCAGTAGCTAGCAAATTAGTTATATACAGTAATTGAGCAAGCAGAAGGACTGAGACATATGTACATTTTCATAACCCAAAGGGCAATTGGGTGTACTATATGGCTTAGATGGTGAATGGCTCTGATAGCTTATTCCCAAACAGTGACGTCCCACAGCACCTTATAAGTTATCAGAGTAGAAGCAGTGGAAAAGGGTATTGGTCTGGATATCAAGCTGAAATTGTGGCCAACTATGTCTAGAAAGCTAGAGAGCTTGAAAGGATTACGCTTCGAAAATGAATAACTGCGAGAATACTACTATTGGCTGATTCAACTATCTATTCTATTATGGCCAGCTTGGAGACATCAGAGGAAGACCACCAAGAAAGGGAAAATATGATCAATATATGGACACTCCACAAATTATTAGCAATGATATAGCTCTCCCAATCACTCTACATCTATGAAAGTTGACACGACAACCAAAGCCAGAAATTTTGACCAAAAGTTTACGTGGAAAATCAAGTTGGAGCAAGTTAAGGGTACAGAAGAAGAGCTAAAACATGGAAAGAGAACATGGTTTCAAGAAAAGCTTTATTAAAGCAACCAAAAGAACTAATGCAAGAAGAGTTTAGTATTTATTTAAATGTCAAAACAAACTGAAAAAGAAAAAAAAGGAAAAACTCACATCAATACGCACAGATATTGTAATAAAGAGGAGTAAATACACACAGAAGCACGGAGCATGTCTTCCATGATATTCTTTGCCCAACGCCATTGACCAGCTCTACCATGCACACTGATAAGGGCATTGTAGGTCTCAACATTAGGTTGGCACCTACCAAAATAACAGGCATCATGAACATGCATAACCAAAAACACAAAAATAAAGGACATGCAATGGATCATGCATGATATCGATCAAAAAAAGAGTCTAACATACATGATTAGCAAGTACAAATTGGTGTAAATAGTAGAGTAGAGCCGCAAATCAAATTAATAAGAGTGCAACAAACTTATTGAACTCAACAAATATCAGAAAAAAAGAACTTACAATAAAGAAAAAGATGTATAATATTTTATATACAATATAACATGTCTTATTTGCAGTTTAATCTATTCTAACTACCAAACAACACATTGCAGATAACAAGAAGGCATGTAACTACAAGAAACCTCTTACAATTCGAGAAAAAAAAGAGTAATTCATTGTTTGGGAAAAACCATATGATACCACAAACAACTAAATTATAACGGCCGTCACAATATAGTTTGTACCCTGGCTTCTTGTTATGGAGTTGCCACATTTCTTAACCATAGCATTAACACAAATTTGCAAGAAGTCTTCGTTTACATCAATTATTGCAGTCTTTATCATTTTTTAAAAAAAAACTGGTAATGTTGAATTGCAGTCTTTATCATGTCAATTTGGATTACCAATGAAACAAAGAAAAATTTGTTGAAAGGTAAAAGGAATAAGAGTACCTCCACTTTTGCATCTCAAAAAACAAGCCACGTGCCTGATCAACCCGATTATGTCTAGCATGTAACCTGATCATCATGTTGTAGATATCACTTCGTGCACAATAATTCTTCTGATTTTTCATCCAATTGAAAACATGGATGCTATGTTCAATTGAACCCGTTTGAGTTATTTCCTACATCACGATATAACAAAGAAATTATAAAACTTTCAATGAGCCTACTCTTTCTGTATGCTTGTACAAAGAAATAGTCTTTTCCAAACAGTACCAACAGAACACTATAGCTGCCAAAATGCCACATCACCCTGAAACCTACAATTGGAAGGTGACATTTTTCAAAGAAAAGACAGTTTTTTTAAGAATCAATTACATGAAATTTCATGATTCTCTTAAACTTGTCTAAAATGAATCTGTGTCAGTTATATGGATCCTTTTTATCCATTGACCATTCCAATTATACACATGTATTCCTAAAAAATACTCTCAGTATGTTAGTCCAAAGGAGTAGTTGAACACTATAGCTGGCACATAAACATAGTGGTGGAGCTAGGAACTCAAATAAGGTGATTAAAAAAAAGGTCTTATACCAAGGGGATTCAAAAAAGCAGGTTCAATGGTCTAACCCTTCATATTCATTTCACATTCCATTCCAGTTATATCAGAAGCAAAAAGCACAAAAAAGCTCAAAAGGACCATAGGGGCTTTAAGCACAACACACAAATAAAGTGTGGGCTTTAATTTAAAAACACAAATAGAGAAAAAAAAAATTACAAATATATTTTACTCCAATACTAATAGATAGAAGCATGAATAACAAATAAATATGGACAAAGAAATTAAAAAGAAAAATTACTATGAAGTAAAATATCAATTCTTTTAACGTCACATCTGAAGGAGTCACTCATTCGCAAGGAAAACTTTAGAGCCTTAATGGTGACACTGAAGCACAAACTAAGCCAATTGAACCCCATGCACCCCTCTGTCTCCACCCCTAAATAAACATACCACCCTGAAAACTTACACATAGCTAGATGACATTTTTCAAAGAAAAATTAAGGCTTTTGGGAATTAACTACATTAAAACATCATCTAAATCGAATCTGTATCAGTTATACAAATCCTTTATATCTTTTCCCATTCCATTATAATCATACCCATTTATTCCTTGTAAATAATTTATCTTTTAAAACCACAACAACTACTATGCCTCAGTACCAAACAAGTTGGAGTCCGCTATATGAATCTTCATTCCGTTATTCAGTCGCATTCCATACCAATCTTTTAAAACACCCAAAAAAGTTTTGTTCGAGTAAAAAAATCACCTTTGTAAGAATCAATTACATTAAAGCACTATCTAAAACGAATCAGGATCAACTATACAAATCCTCTTTATCCATTTCCTGTTCCATTCTAATCAATACCCATTTAGTCCCTACTAAATAATTGATCTTTTAAAACACTCAACAACAACTACTACTACTACACCTCAGTTCCAAACAAGTTGGAACCGAATATATGAATCTGCATTTCATATCAATCTTTAGAACACCCAAAAAAAAAGTTTTTTTAGCACAAAAATCATCTTTATAAGAATCAATTACAGTTATATGAATCCTTAATATCCATTTCCCATTCCATTCTAATCATACCCATTTATTCCTACAAACTAATAGCTCTTCTAAAACAACAACAACTATGGCTCAGTCCCAAACAAGTCAGAGTCAACTATATGAATCCTCATTTCGTATAATCAAGCTCATTGCATATCAAACTTTAAAAACACCCCAAAAAACTATTTTTTGCAAAAAAGTCACCTTTATAAGAATGGAAAAGTTCGTCCTTGCAAAACGACCAGCCCAACAATTTAAAACACCTTCAATATCATCCCAATGATTAATCTTCATTATTTTCTCCACCACTTCAGAAACACCCCAATCTTTCTGAAACCTATCCCTTTCAACTCGTAGACGTTGGTGTTTAGGCAAATCACATTTCCGGAATCCATCAATTCTCACAGTTACTGTGTGTATCCCTTTGTCATAGTCAACAGAAGCTTTCTTCTTCTCCTCAAAAGCAACTTTCTTATCTTTCTTGGGTTTTTGCTGGTTTTGGGAAACTGTAATGGATTTTCTGAAATGGGTTTTGAGTTTGGGATTTGGGTGTCGAGGGAATGAGGAGATGTGGGAGTTTTGTATGGTAGCCATGGAAGAAATCTTGAGGTTTTGGGGGGTGGATTGTGTTTGTTTTAAGGATAAAGTAGGGAATTGAATTAAAAAAGACTTTTGAGAGTTTAATGTGGATTATATTTATTTAATAAATAAAATTTTATATACCCTAAAGTTTGAGTATTTGCACAAAGACCTATTATATAAAGGCAAAGGAGGAGTGGGAAAAGAATAATGCAGCTGATCCCAGGTATCTTCTTTCTTCTTCCTCTTCTTCTCTCTTTTTTTTTTCATTAATCTTAACATCATAATCTTTCAATTCTTCTCAAACTAGGGTTCATTCATGGTATTTTTTTCTTTATTATTGAATCATTTTTTTAATATGTATTTATTCTTT